>CAHIKZ030000291.1:935000-942500 GCA_903632075.3 Acanthosepion pharaonis
TGTTTCCTAAACTCTAAGGGTCATTCACTATGTTGTCTCTATGGAAGCGTCGACATAATTTTTTTTTTACAATGTATTCTACACTAAATTTAGTGTATGTCTTATATTCTGAAAAAAAAAAGTAGGAAAAATCTGTGAATGATAACTTTGATTACCATGACATTTTTACGCAAGCTGTTGCAACAATAGATAAAGTCATTAGAAAGAATGAGTGAAAAACAAAGAAAACAGCAAAGACGTTTGGTAATGGAAACATTTTTTTCGAAACTCGATCGGAAAACTGGCAGTGTTTGGATGTTCTCATTGATAATATGAACGACAGCAATTACTTCCTCTTGACACTTGTGGCTGAATATAAAAGAAAAGTGTCACACAAAGATGTCCAAGGTAAATTTGATTGTTTTCCTGATTTTTCAAGATCAATAAATGGAGAAAGGTTAAGAAAAAATCTATGAGAAACGTCTCGTTTTATGGCGTCTCACAAAACACGAACATTACAAGAACTTTTCTACTTGGATTCTATCCTTCCTCTACATTTTATAATATTGTCTTTTTCTCGTTATTATAACAGTATGTCAAATGGCTCACTCGCTCTAAGTAAAGCGGACGAAGAAATGTTTTATATATATATATATATATATATATATATATATATATATATATATATATATATATATACTACAACTGGTATAAAACATTTAGCTCCCATATAAATATACCCCATATATATATATATATATATATATATATATATATATATATACTACACACATATATATATATATATATATATATATATATATAAAAAACTGATATAAAACATTTAGCTCCTATATATATATATATACCCCCATATATATATATATATATATATATATATACAAAAACTGATATAAAACATTTCGCATCTCAAAAGCAGGTCAATGCGGGAAACATAAACTAACACGTATTTCGGCGTTATAATTATCCAATTCAGCGCTTCAAACGACCTTCACGCACGGAACACTGATTTAGCTCCCTTACATTTCCCTGAAAATTTTGAGCCTACCTCATATTCTGAGCCCTCTGTATTTTAAAAGTCAGTCATCCGAAGTAAGCGGCGTCTGAGTTGTAATAAAATGTATTTCAACTATTTTTGGAAATAAATTTGACATTCTTAAATAAAAATATGATTCAGTTTACATGAGAAATGTCTAATGATATCACAAAAGCAGAAAAAATATTCTTGTTTTCATTTTTAGGAACATTTCCCATGGCATAAAATCTTTCATATTTCTGCGATTGTGATCGGTATCTGGGTTGCGAGTCTATTGACGTCGTAGTCTTTCCCACTGTTCATCGTCTGTCCGGATTGCCAAGTGTCTATCTGCTTTGTCAGCCATCTACTCTGAGCCGTCGGCAGGGATCACCTGCATATATTGTCCAAGGAAAAATCAACAAGGTCTTGCTTACCAGTTAGCAGCTGCATTTCTGGATCCAATCCAAAATCAATCAACAGGAGCAACCATAACAACTAGTTTCGGTAACTTTTCCTCTACTGCATTCTATTATGGCGGGCTCCCTCCATTGTCATTGATTATGTTGAACAAAAAATCACAAAGTGCATTTCTGTTTGTACGTCCATTTTCGTAATAAGCTTCCAAAACTTTAACACGTTGTTTGATTGTTAATCTTTCCATAGTTGAAATTGGTAGACTTAAGTTGTTAAATCTGAAAGAAAAAGAAAATAAATCATTAAACGCTAAAACTTAATTCACATTTAAAATCGGTTCAAGTTATTGGAAGACCCTTTATTTGCATTTTTCATGATGGTATTTTACAAGATAATCGTTTTTAGTTTTCGATTTTTAAGTAACTTAGTAAATGTTTTTTTATATATCTACATTTCGAGATAAGTTCTGTTTGTTAATTTAATGCCTGTTGGTCTGGGAAAGTGATTCTAACTATTTTCTCTTCGAGCAAGTTTACAGTTTTTTTATTTATTGTTATAAACTGATGATCATCTTTTCCTTATTTTCCATGATATTTTGATGTCATTTGGTTTGGGTTTTTATTTTTTCATATATGTTTTAAAAGAGTTGTACTTTTTGCGTATTTACTGTCTGTAAAAGCTGTTTTGTCTGCATAGATTCCCTGTTTCCGAGATCCTTATTTTTCATATGTATATGTTTTCTTCTTTGCTGATTTTACAGTGGCTTGGTATATTATCTTGTGTTGCAAGCAATTGCCATGTAAGTGACATTCGTTCTTTGAATTACACATGGGGTTGATTGGTACGCTTGGATTGTTGGGTATTTTTCTGTTGTTCTTTTTCTATTATTTGTCTTATGTTCTTGGTGCAACTGTAATTGATTTTATAGTTTTGCTGTTAAATATCTTTTGTTCGTTGTATGATGAGGGATGTGTTTGTGTATGAGTTTAATAAATAGTTTTCCTATGTTTGTTTTGACATTTTTGTTGTACTGTGGGTTAAACTATATGATATTTCTTTTTCTGTTGCTGTTTTTGTTGTGTGGTACGTATGTGAGTGTTGCCGGAAATCTAATAACTTTTAGGGCTGTTTCATAATTTTTTTGGTTTCGTTGAAGATGATGTCATTGAAAGAATTGGTAGATAACCTACAGTTAATTGATTGTGTGATGTGATTGATAATTCTTGGCGGGTCGTTGGAAAATGTGTAGGTAAAGGGGTTTGTCGTTTCGTTTTCATACTTTAAAACTATACATATATATATATATATATATATATATATATATATATATATATATATATATATATATATATATATATATATATATATATATATATATACACTATTTACCTTATTCGGACTATTGTCCTCATCTTTGTCGACATATTTGTCACAACGTTTCGGCCGTTGTACGCTCCGGACTTCTTCAGGTGGTTGGAATGTCGAACTGAACCCTTAATTTCGCTCACTGGGGTAGACTTCTAGTTCCACGTGCCATGTTTAATGGATGTCAGTTATCTCTTCTTAATTCCACTCTGAATGTTCTCCACTGCCTTAACCGGGTACTGGACTCACACTCTTTGGGTCCTGTCACTGAATCTAACCAACGCCTTTAACCACTGTGCCATAAAATTTTAAACCTTACGATATTTATGCGGAAGAGCGTTCAGTGTCGGCTTCACCAGATCATATTTCTGATGAGCAATAAACTTACTATCACCATGCAGTGCTGATTTCTATGTCTACACTGTTTGTAGATAAATAGATAGATATGTAGATAGATACATATTAACAGACTTAGATAGATAGATAGATAGATATGAAATGACTGAGATAGATAGATAATGTTAAAATATATAAATTAGGGTGAATTATCAGTTAAATATTGTTATATTGTTAGATTCTTTTTATATAGCAAGAAATACAGTGTTTTCCCAGGCTACCAAGCCATTTAAAATCCGTAATTCGCATTGGATGTTAAAATTTACTCGCTTTGTCAGTATTGTCGTTGCTTTTCTTATTGTTATTCAGTGTGAATGTGATCTTCTGACCTTTCTCGATAACCAGATTACCTGAGTCGGTCCTATTTGGTAAACTACTTGGACTAAATCCTCAAAGTGGACAAGAGAAACTAAGCCAAAAGACGGATGACGCAAACTGTCTTTGGCAGATATTGAAAACGTAATTCCAACGAATATTAAAGACATGTTTGACACTAGCAGTTAATCTGGCGCGTTTTGAAAGACACAAAGGCTTTAGTCCGGAGCAAGCTTGTGGTGTGTAGGGGACAGTGAACGATAGGTAAAATCAAATGAAAATTTAGTTACGATCATGACTGATTTCGTTTGGCAGGCGCTTAAGCCTTTGTCAGATATTTGATCGCGGTTTTGTGTCGAGATTCTTAGGAGTTGATCTGTTAGAAACCAAACCTGAATCCCTTCCTGACACCTTTGCTCCTTTCAAAGTGTCGGACAGTTGCTTCTGCTCTCTTTAGTCTTGTGATAAATGTTTCCTTTGTTATAGGAATCTTGTTCATTTCCCGTTGCAGCAACTATACAAAAAAAAATGCAAGAAACACTTGATAAATGAGATTTTTTCCCCTTTCATATTTGATATGTTAGAATTATTTTCCTAAATCAACAGCCAATACAAGGCCCAAGAGCCACTCAATGTCGAAGGTTAGTAATTGAGGTTGATGCATATAAGATTTGTTCATTGGTTGTTTTTGTTTAGTTCTATGGGTTAATGCACACAATTTTTAAAGATAATGATTATGTTAGTGATAAAAATCTTACTAATCAACCCATATCTGGAGGGAAGGCTGGGTGAAGAAGAGCTAGATTCATACCTTTCCCACAGGTATTTTCGCGTAAGTGAATTTAACGAACCCAATTGGAATTAGAACTCGGTGCGCCGATTAACAATTTCGAGCCGTTATCCATTACACTGCCCTCGCATCTAAACTTACAGTACATGGTATTCCCAAATGATTACCCATCTAGGTGCTTACCAGGCTCGACGTTGCTTAACGCGATCGTCCGGGAACAGGTATTTCCTCACGATGTGTCTTTAAGCTTGCATATAAGACGAGGCGTTATGAAGCGTAATATATAAGGAGATGTAGATGAGGTTAACCTTAGTAAGAAGATCTCTGAATGGAATAACTTTCTTAAAAACGGAATACGGATGGGATGAGTATATTTCATTCGACTGTACGAGGCATGGAGCGTGTTATCTAGCGTGATCAACAATTTGAAGCCACAACACTTAGTCTGTTTCATGCTAGATGCAATCGTCAGGCCACGAGTGCTGTTATTTTTCTCGGCTATTTATATATACGGGTCAGTGGTGCATTGTGGGTAGTCTATTTTGGTGGTTATTTTACCGGAAATCGTTTATTTGTTTATTCATTTGGGTTAAATTATTTTGCTTGTCTTTATTTATTTTTATTTTTTATTTTTATTTCTTATATTTATTTATTTATTTATTTTATTTTAATCGGTGTTTTTAGTAACGTAGTAAAAATTTGTTTATATCCCTTATTTAATAGTTTTGTTTTGGTTTGGGAAGATAATAAAAGCTATTTATTCAATTTTGGGGTTGATTGTTGTAGTTTATTCTAACTATTATTTTGGCGGGAACAGTTTTTATTTTCTTTATTACTTCATGTATTTATTTGGATTGATTATCTTTATTTGTTTTTTCTCACAGTTAATTTATCGGGATCGGATTGTTAGTTTATTTTTTTATTTGGATGAATTTAGATCAATTTATTTTACTTGTTATTATTTATTTCTTATACTGTATATTTTCGGTTTTCGATTTTTAAGTAACGTATATATTTTTTCTCTTTTATCGTTATATAACAGTTATAGCTATTTTTTTCGTCCTATTTTTGGTTTGATTTTTATAGTCTAACTAATATTTTGGTCATAATGGTTTGCTAATTTGTTTATTGTTTACTTTATTTATTTGGGTTCATTGATTTTGTTTTTTATTTTTAATTCTATTTCGTCTATTTTAACAGGTGTGATTTGATAATTTGTTTGGGTTAATTTATCTAGCTTATTTTATTTTGTTTATTTATTTTTTATTTTATTTTTTGATTTTTAAGTAACGTAGTAAAAATTTGTTTTCAGGTCTGCATTTGAGATGAGCTCGGATCTTTTATTTAATAATTTATTTTGGTCTGGAAAGGTAATGATAGCTATTTTTTCCGCCAAGCAAAGTTTGCAAGTTTTTGATTGGTTGGTGTAGGCTGATGATCTTTTCCTTATTTTTCAATCAATTTTTGGTGTGAAGTGCGTTTTGTTTTTAATTTCCCAGATATACTTAGAAAGCATTGTGTTGTTCGCATATTTACTATTTGTGAAAGATGTTTTGTGTGCATAATTTCTTTGCTTCTAGCCTCCTTCAGTTACTCCTATGTATACTTTTTCTTCATTATCTGGTGATTTTATCGTGGCTTGGTATATTACGCTGTTTTGTAAACAATTACCGTTTAAGGGGCATTCGTTCTTTATTCTGCAGTTGCACGTGGGTTTAATTTTAATTTTAATGTTTTTTCATATTAACTCTATTGCATAATATGTTTCTTGTGCTTATACTAAAATGAAGACATGATTTTTACCCGAAATCAAAATACCAAAACAGAAGGACTGGCGACTGTCTTTTAAGGAATCATTAATAAAGAAAGAAATTTGACTGTCAAGCCTCAACAGCAATGAAATTATTCAAGCGTGGGAACGACAGCAGTCGCGTGCCAAAAACAGTGTCAGCAGCAGGCAACAAGTCAGATGATTAAGTTTAAGGTCTCAAGTTCAAAGTTAAGGATTGACCCCTAGTTGGATTGGTTCATGAACTTGGTAAATTCAATCTAGGCCAGGCAATAAAAACATAATCAGTGCGAGCAATACTTGAGCATTACTAAATAGTAACAAGGCAATATATGGTCAGCTGAACGAGGAAATTCTACACCCGTAAATTAAATAAAGGTTTTAGGTGAAATTTTGAAGGTTACCTGAGAGATACCTGGAGAAGGCCGAAGGTCAAAACGTCTTGATAGTAACAGCAAAGATGAGTACATTAATTTGAACTCAAATAATGATAGCTCCTAATCCCAGAACATACAAACAGAAAAGAATCGTTTATATTATTTACATTGTTCGGACTGTTGACGTCATCTTCATTGCCATATTCACGATGTTTCGGTCGTTCACGTCCTGGCCTTCTTCAGGTGATTGGAATTTCGAACTGAACCCTTTATTAGTTCTCAATGACACATATCACAGTGGATAAAAGCGGTGGTTGGATCCAGTGACTTGACCCAAAGAGTTGTGAGTTCAAGATCTAGCTACTGCAGTGGTGAACAAATCTTGGACAATTGAGTTAAGGGGAGATAACTGAGACACCCGGAAGAGGCATGGCACGTGGGACGAGATCAGTCTATTCCAGCGGACGAAATAAAGGTTTCAATTCGAAATGTGAATCACCTGAAGAAGGCCGGAGCGTACAACGGCCGAAACGCCATGAATATGGCAATAAAGATGAAGTCAACAGTCTGAAAAATTTAAATAATGTAAATAATTACAATAACGCAACTTAGAAATATAGACATTTAGAAAAGAATCGATATATGTTTTTAATCAATTCACCCCACGTAATGGGATAAGACCATTATAACACAAGGAGTTATTGTGAGTGAAAGAGACATTAAGAAAAACATTAAAAGGAATCGGAAACCCCAATCCTAAACAGGGAACAAGAGATAATCCTTCACTTCTGTTCAAAAGACCGGAGAGAAATGTGAACCGGACGATAGGTGATCTTATCTACTCCTATTGAAGAGAAAAAAAATAATAATTAGTGAATAAAATAAAAAACGGTGACGTTAGAAGTATCAAGCTGATGATAGATAGATAGAAACAGATTGAGATAGATAGATAGATAGACTGAGATAGATACAAATGAACAGACTGAGATAGATAGATACATAGATAGATAGATAGGAAGAGACTTAAGTAGATAGA
>CAHIKZ030000291.1:947500-1000000 GCA_903632075.3 Acanthosepion pharaonis
TGGCAATACACAGATGATAAGGAAAATGATTCTGTGGCAAGCCATGATCGTCTTTGTCACGATGGAACATGGCAATTCACAGATAATCAAGTAAAAGACTCTGGGGGAGTCATAATCATCTAGACCCTGATAGGACCTAGCAATTCACATATGATAAAGGGAATAAAACTATGGAGAGCCATGAACGCCTATATTCTAATGGAACATAGCAATTCACAGATAATAAAGAAAAGAAGCGTGTGGAGAGCCATGATCATCTACATTGTAATGGGACATAGCAATTCACTGATAATAAAGAAAAGAAATCTGTGGAGAGCTCTGATCGTCTATATTCTGATGTGCCATGATAATTCACAAATGATAAATAAAAGGAATCTGTGGCGAGCCATGGCCGTCTATGTCCAGATGGGACATGTCAGTTCAGAGATAATGAAGAAAAGGAATCTGTAGAGAGCCATGGTTATCTACATTCTCTTGGGATATGGCAATTTACAGATAATAAATAAAAGGAGTCCGTGGGGAGCCATGATCATCTACGTCCTGAAGAGACATGACAATTCATAGATAATAAACAAAAGGAATCTGTGGAGAGTCATGATCATCTACGTCCTGAAGAGATATGTAATTTAAAGTAATATGCAGCATTAATCTCTAGGTTATAGTCTAATGGCAAGAAAATAAATTGTTGTTTGGGTTATGTCTGAGTTTTTGTGACGATTTAAGTCTCTGATGATACGCTTTGAAAAATCATTTTGGATGCGAAAACAATGCTTGTAACTTTATAGGGAAAATGTATGATTGCTTCTTTAGCAACATCTGCCAAAACAAATAGAAAAGCAGAAAATCAATCATTGAATTATAAGATTAAACAGCTGTAGACTCAGGAAAAATATAATAGAACATTAATAAAAAATTATCTTCAGAAGAAAAATTAAAAACAACAAAAAACATAAAATAAAAAAAATGAAATATCATTTTAAAAACAAACAATCATCTTCAAATCCTAGCCATGATAAAAATATGCAGATTCAATAAGTTACATTTCTTGCCTCAAAAGTTTAGATATTAACGATGTTTTAAGAGGCAAATGATGCTAACACTTGTAAAAATTCGTTCAGTTATAAATTATGCGAGATTGTAAAAAACAAAAATCTCCAAAGACCAGTTTTTTTTTTCCACGGGAGAATGTTGTAGGTCAGTGGCACTCAACATTTTTCACCAATGGACAATTTAGTCTAAATTTTTTTTTATGTACTCATTAACTATTCAATGAAAAAAAAAAAACCTTTTTGTTTTTTTACTAATACATAAGTATAGGATTTGTATTATAGAAATAGCAAATTTATATGACTTATTTTGGAACTAGTATTTAACAACTAAATTCTATGGAACATTTACATACATTAATACATATATAGGCACTCATAGTGGATGGATTTGATAGAAATTACCCCTGCTACTGAACAGGTTAATACTGTTAATCTTTCTTTATATAGTAAATACATTTTATTAACATTTTATTTTTTTGAATATTTTATTGTTTTAATATTTTATATTAATTAATTAAAATTAGTATTTTATTTTATATTAATATTTAAAATCAATATCATTATTTATTATTAATATATTAAATTAATTTATAAGTTATAACTTTTATATAATTTTCCTTTATATATATATATATATATATATATATATATATAATGCTTTTATATCTTTTTCTCAGTTGTAAAACAGACGTGAAATTGTTCTATTGGCCACTAAAATTTTACGGTGGACACCAAATTTGCTATATTTGTGTGGACCGCCAGTAATGTTACATGGACCTCGAGGTTCTGGTCAACTGCTGAAGGTTGATTTGTTTTTTACGGCTTTTTAAAGGTTAGTCAAATATATTAAATATGTTATGAAAATATTTAAATTTTTTTTGGAGATAATAATCATTTACTGATACAAGTCCTACTAATTAACCCATATCTGGGGGGAGAAAAATAAGTGGATTCATACTTTTCCCAATCGTATTTGTGTGTAAAGGAACATAACGAACTCAACTGGAATTTCCAATTCCATGACATTATCCATCACCTACACATCCGAGCTCGCAAAACCTGGTATTCGCAAGCAATCATCCACGCTCGATATTGCTTACCTTTGTTGATCGTACAAGGACTGATGTTTAAATGTGATATGGCCGTAAGCCTTTGAGAAAATGTCAGGATTTCGTAAGTATTATTACTAATAAAAAGTATGTCACTAATTTCATCGATTTGTCTTTATTTCGTTTCCACTATATAAATAAACAGGAGTCGTATGAAAAACTGCAACGGTAGATAGATAGGTAGATAGATATAAACAACCTAGAAGATAGATAGATAGATAGATAGATATAAACAACCTAGAAGATAGATAGATAGATAGATAGATAGATAGAAAGAAAGAAAGAAAGAAAGAAAGAAACGAATAGATTTAGAAAGAAAGAAAAATATCTTGTCTGTTTCGCGCTCATTCATATCCACCTAAAAATCTGGCGATCGTTTTTAAGTGCTTTAAATTTGTTAAATACGACACTATCGGCAATACTAATGAACTCGGCAAGACGCCTTAAATAAAGAACTCAAAGTGCGTCTGAGAAATCTGTTTGGATCTGTCGGAAAGAACTCTAATGACGTCACGGCCAGTAGCCTAAGCGAGACGTAAGATTAAAACCGTGAGGAGTGAGTGGCGACAAGGAATCGATGTAGGAAAAAGTACTTTTTGCTTCGGCGCACATAACAATGACAACGAGATATTAGAACCAAGTTGGTTTCATTTTTTTCTTTGGGATTTGTAAAAAAGAAAGAAAAAAAAACAGAAAATAGAAAGAGAAAAAAATATTAAAGTTACGATGCTTCTCTCCGTTGATAGTTGCATGATTAAAAGAAAAACTTGTAGTTCCAACGATTATATCCATGAAATAAATTATTCGTTGGAACTACAAGTTTTTCTTATTAATTATAAAAACAGATAATCTCTAAATATGAAAACATTATTAGCCCCAGTGATAACAATGCAACAATAGCAGTAACCGCAGTTGTTGGAAAACCAGAAACCACAACAAAATTTAATTGAAATAATACGGAAGAAAACGGAAAATTTTCCAAATTCTTACACTCCCGTCGTAGTAGAAGACGTCATGACTGAATTCACATACAATTTAGATGATGGAATTAACTTTTCTACTTATTTTAGAAGATACTAGCAAATTTTTAGAGAATAATGCAGAAACTGGAAAGACGAGAAAAAAACAGACTTTTAGTGAGAAAGCACTGGTAGAATATGAAAAATACTGTCATTTTGTACTATCTGAAAATCGAGGAGAAATTTGCGTTGAAGAAATATTCTGACTAAAAGAAAAGTTCCTTATTCAAAACTTGCTGGAAGTGTATAATATGAATCTGACGACAAAAGAAAACAGAGATTTTGACACATATTCTGGAATCGTTAACAAATAGTTTGAAAGATTTAAATTAAACGAAATGACTCCAGATATGGTTAAAAAGTTAAAATCCGTTCAAGGGTTAACGTCGATTAAAGACGCAGAAATACGTGCAAGAATTCTAACGAAACTTGAACAGAATCAAAAGTAACACGACAAGAAATATTGGGGGAATGTCAGATAATCCTAAATCTGAGACGTGATACGGAAGAAAAAGAAGAAAAAGAAGAAAAAGAATGGGCAGACATAGAAACTAAAGAAAAATGTGGAGAAAGAAAAATTAAAACATGTTTCAGATGTGAAAGTTTAGATCCCTTTAAGAATACAAAATATTACAAATGTGGAAAACTAGGACATAAAAAAATCATACTGTAAAACTAAAGCAACGAAAATTCCTCACTGAAAAAAGCCACATGGAAAGCAAAAGGAAAACCTATATTAAAACGAACTTCGAAAATAGCACGTAGCGTCTTGAGTAAGAAATTATCTTTTATTGGTGAAATAACTTGTAACGTTTCATTTCGTAACAAGAGTGTAAAAGCTAATTTATTCGGCACTGACTTAATGGAATTATTTAAGTTGTGTGATTTACTTATAAATATTTATTGCAAAAATGTAACTGGACAAGCTGCCAGTTTACAAAAAAAAATTAAAAAAAAAAATTTAATGGAAGAATTGAAAAAATCTTTTCCCAATGTTCTGTTGGATGAGTTGGGTCGGTGTTACAATGTCAAAGCGAAATTTCAAGGAAAAAAAAGGGTCGACGCCAGTGTTTAAATCGAAACGTAGTGTACAATTTTTACTAGTTTCTGCCCATCCGCCAGCCAAGTTTAATTTTTATCTGTTTTTATTTTTAGTATTAGTCGGCCATTTTGTTCAATTGGTAAAGACATTTTACTCGTGTCTCTATTATTATAGTTTTTTTGTAGTATTTATTTCATAATTTGTTTATTTTTAAAAATGGGAAACTTTTTCAGTTGTGTTTATTTCTCAGTTAATTTATTCTTTTTATTTTCGCCTGTCTTTTTGTTTACACATGTTTGTCTTTCTTACGCGTGTCTCCTTTTTAATTTTTCTCTGGTAGCATTTATTTCATAATTTGTTTGTTTTGCTGTTTTTAATTTAAAAAAAAAAGAAACCGTTTTAGTTAATTGCGTTGTTTCAGTAAATTTATTCTTTTTATTTTTCACATCAAACGTTTTCTTTTTTGCCTTGTTGTTCTCTTTTCATTGTTAAATTTTGTTTTGCTTTTCAAGAACAATTTTCTTTTAATTTTTGTATTTTTTCTTTTTTTACATCAAAACCTTTTCTGTTAAACCAGCTTGCGATGGTCTTTTTATTTCATCAATCAATAAAGACCTGTTCGGGTCGAAAAAGAAATACCCTCTGGATAAAAACACTCAATCAACAGTGAATACTGAAACCGGAGCCATTTCCAAAAACATTGACGCACAAATAGATTTAAAGGAAAATATGGAAGCCAAGAACAGTCAAAATCAAGTAAAAGGTGTTGTCAACTGACTCCAGTAACAACAACAGCAAAAACAATGACGAAAATATAGTGGCTGGGGACTTGACCTGTTGCTGGAAGTTCACACCAAGAATTCATGCAAAATTTGTCGCTTCACAATAGACACTGACATCAAATCCCTAATGTGCCTGAGGGTGTAACCCCACAGAATAATAAGAGGCAACTGATATTTCACCCACACCTACCGACTGAGAGGACACTTCCAGTCGGAATCTTATCACAAAGACTCCATAATAAGAACTGAATCTGAGGGTCCCTCCTCAAGTCTTAGGGGAACACTTGAACGTTTATCTGGCTCAATTTGGGCAGATACACAGTGCTTTCTCCAATGACCAGAACAAGGAGTAGAGTTTCGAAATTATGATTGACCGTAAAGCCTTCATCTCCATCCCCAAATGTCTGGGTGTAGAGGGCCAGAAGATGCCGAGATTCACGCATTAAATATTCCCTAAAATCCTTCTTAATCATTCGAATAATTTCTGCAGACGACTACATAAGAATCTAGCAGAATATGGATGCTACGGTCTCACATTTCACAATTTCGCTCAGTAACATATTTCTGCCAATTTTATGTATGCCGATTCATGCATGTCCGGTAGGTTCGACACTGATCGGTTTCTAACTTTCATGAAATCCATTCAACCCCCTCTGTCTCGATATTCAAAATCGCTGTAGATAATGGAAGAAAGACTGGGAGGGATTTTAAAGGGGCAAACATGGTTTAGAGCAAAAAAAGCATAGAAAGTTATAGAGATTCATGATCGCCCACGTCATCAGAGGAAATGGCACATGCAATATAAAAATACATTACGACAGACCTCTTTAGCATTTGTCAGTTATGGTTTCGACGTCAGTGTCGATCAAGTGAAGTTAAAATTAAATTTAAATTTCAAATTTAAATTTTTGAAGATTGTAGGTGACAGGGAAGCAAGAAACCGGAAGAGAGTTCTACAGGTGAGAAGTGCGAGAAAAGAAACTATTAGTATAGAACTAACGGTTGCATCTGACTATTACAACATTAAAACGGCGAGTACTAGTTGCAAATCTAATAGTACTCGAGGTACCAAGGAGTTTCTGATCCTTAAAGTACGTCTGGTTCAATCAATGTTCGAAAGGTTTGGAATTTTAAGGGGGATGGAAGGTTCGAGAGCCGAATCTTGTGCTTTGTTACTCACATGCCATGCAGAATGTTTGCTGTAATCACTTGAACAAGCATCGAACCAAATTGGATCAATATTGCAACGTGAGTAAGACAAAATATACCACAACCTCCCCTGAACCATCTGAGTTGAAGTCACTCAATAATACATATATACATACTAGTTTTGGTAACATTCGCATAGTGCTGTATTTATATAGTATACACATACAGGATAAGTCAAGATAAATGGTTACACTCTCAAAGGGTCTCCTTGCTTCGTCAGTTTATTGAGACTCACGTTCACCCTAAACCGCGGGTAATGGTAATATTAGTCGTAAGGAAACATTCGACATTCATTTACCGATCAGCCAATACTGCTGACGGGTGAAATTTATAAAATCTTTCTCTTAAAATAATTTTTCAAGAAAATAGGTTCCACAAGTCCATTAGCTATAGTTGTTCTTTCCAATAGGGATTGGGGTTTCATTCCTAACCTTTTATTTGAAGCAGTGGTGGATGTCAGCCACTTGATTATGTCCTTATTTTCTCTTCGAGTTACATGTGATATCCATTTTAGCTGCTACTGTTGTTGTTGAAAGTCGTCAAGTGATGAGTTTTATATTGTTACAGTACTGTGTGATTATGTAGTGCCAGATCACAAGTTTGAAAGGATTGTTTTCGCCAAGACACACAGGTATCCACTCGCTCAAAGTCATTTATAACTATTAGTCTTAGAAAACAATTATATTCAGATAACAGTTTAGACATTAGCTGTTTCTTTATAAGGAAACATTCGGCGTTCACTGAGCGAGAAGCCAGTGACAGTATCAGTTGAAATTTATAAAATCTTTCTCTTAAAGTTTTTTCATGAAAATAGGTTTCTCAAGTCCAGTAGTTGTTATCGCTCTTTCCAGTAATAATGAAGATTTCCCTCCTAACCTTTGAACCTTTGAACGTTAACATCCTGATTTTATCATTCGAGTAACATCTGATATTATTTTTAGCTGTTGTTGAAAGTCTTCAAGTGATGTCGTTTCTGTTATATGATAACTTTCTTTATGATTGTCTATCGCCAGTTCTCATGGTTTGAATTCACTGTAAACTTTTTTAAACCATTGATCTGAGAAATCAGTTGTCTACAGCTGAGGGTTTAGATATTTCTGAATGGGTTTGGTGCCATCCATAACATCCGTATGAAAGTTTCGTTCTAACGAGGCTATTTAAGAATATGACCCGGGTTTCCAGATTAATGTTTTGGTTTTGTCGTAATTTGAGATGTTGTGTGAAACTACCTCGAGTGCAGCCATGTTCAATTGGAATTCATATATATGTTCAATCGCTAAAGATGCAAGAAAAATTGTTGGCTCCTTCTACCGATCCAGAAAGTATCTGACTCTTTCTGACAGGCTCTAACTTTACACGAGCCAATTCAGACCAAATATGAAGTATGGTTGCCATATCTGGGCTGGAGATGCCACATCCTCTCTTTCCAGCCACGACAGATTTCTAAATCGTTTGGAGTTGTTGATTTTCCGCTCTATAATCCTTCAGTACAACAGACGAAACGTCGCATGTAATTTTAATACAATCACTATTTTCATGGCAAATTTTCTAACGAGCTATATTTCTTAGTTCTACCAGTTCAGACCTTTGCAGCAAAGTGACATAAGTGGTATTAAATGTGGCACATAGCTGCAAGTATGCAGTACAAACAGCGAAACAAGCTTAGTAACCATTACACCACATAGAAGGGACATATATATGTATACTGGACTCTCCCGTCGTTTTCGCCCCTGCACATATGATTTGATTATAGTGGTGATGGCGTTGTGCAGAACCAACCACACTTTTTGAAGAGCCGGATACAGAGAACTGGTGCAGATAGATATATAGATAGATATCAAATCCATGGAAATGATAATCCAAGTAGGTGTTTTATAAATTTAAACCATTTGTAATTTCAGTTTGATGAGACAGATATTAAAACTTATCTGTTGAAATAAATTATAATTTATAACCGAGTTTTCAATTATGCGTTTTTTTCCTTTGATATATATATATATATATATATATATATATATATATATATGTGTGTGTGTGTGTGTGTGTGTGTTGTACGCATACATCAAGCTATCAGGACTCTATTGATTGAAGGACTGATTTAATTTTTATGGTTTTTCCAAAACTTATTTTGAATTGTAAAATTTTTTATTTTTTTTTTTTTAATTTTTTATTTTAGCGATTGAATATTGCAATAAGAATTTTTTACTATTTAAAATTATTTTTTTACTCCTTAATCCATAGATTGGGGAGGTGATGGATTCATACCTTTCCCAAGGTTATTTGTGCGTAAGGGAATGTTACTGAAATTTGAACTCGACTCTCCGATTTCTCATTCCGAGCCTCTATCCATTACACCACCTGTACGTGCATATGACGGTTCAAATAACCCAGTATCGATTGATATGAACCAAAAATACATATTCTTACAATAATGCGTACATAATTGAAATTAACTCTACGTTTTTATAGGACCCAAATGTAAGCGCACATTAACGCGCAATAATGATTGATATAATCCGACAGTTTATCATATTTTTCTATATTTATAGACGGTGAAAACTGTCACTATTGAATTGTCTACTTTCATAGCTCGAGGCTGCGCATGCGTACATGTTTGAAAAAGATGAAAATCGTGTCTTTCCAACGTGAATCATGTTCACCTCTTCTCTATTTCCTCGTGTTATTAATAGATTTCTTTTTTACCATTTTTTTTCAACATGTCTCCCACACACCAGTCCTTTTTCTTCTTTCTCTTCTTTTTTTCTACTACGTCTTCCCCATTCCTTTCGCTTTCAAATTTTCTTTGTCTTGTTCTTCTACAATAGCATTTTCTATTTTCTTCATTTAGATCCAACCTCCATCCTATTAACTCTCACAGACGTTTTCTTTTCTTTTTTTTTCATTTTTCCTGTATCAATTATCTCCGAAATATTTACTCTTCCATTCTTTCCCTGTCTCCTAGATTCATCACAGCCTTTTCTTCTTCTTCATTCTCAACGCTTCACGTTCATCTATGTATAAAATGCTCATGACATCTAAGATTGTCAACATACAATTGGTTAGGTAATTTTCAGGAATTCTCAAAAATGCTTTTATATCACGATCATTAAGTTTTCACCCACGGGTCTACCGCTTGTCTTCCCACGATTGATAGATAGATAGATAGATAGATAGAGAGAGAGAGAGAGAGAGAGAGAGAGAGAGAGAGAGAGTCTGAAAGAGAGTGAGAGATAGAAGAATGTTTAATATCGGAGAAATAGATTATCTGAATATGAATATAGATACAGATATGAGTAAAATAAGTGTTTATTTCTCTGTCCACATATACACACATACATAAATATTTCTAGACACACACGCACGCTCACACACACATGTATATATAAATAATTAGGAGGATTTGAAATAATCATAATTAAGTAATTCATCGAGTCTGGAAGAAAACTCAACAGAATGCAAAAAGCGTTGGTACAGTTGGTATTGTTTTGCCTCCTCTCGTAATGTTTTGGTTTCAATTCTCGGTAGTGGATGCGCACTGCTGATGAGTTCCAAATATAGGACTAAACGGCCGTCCAGTGCTTTCTGCATTCTGTTGAGGTTTCTCCCAGACTCTATGAATTACTTAATTATAATATATATATATATATTTATATATATATTTGATTGATTTGAGTTTGTGACCCTGGGTTTCACGCTTTTGCGATCGTCAGACAAACTCTATGTTAGTCCTATCTCTGATATTGAGCGCTTTCTAATAAGTACCGCGCATATAATATACAAATAATTATATATATATATATACATATATTTATTTATATTTATATACACACACTTTCACACACACACACACACACACACACACACACACACACACACACACACACACACACACATATATATATATAATATATGTTTGTGTGTGTCTGTGTGTGATGGACTCTCCCGTCGTTTTCGACGTTTCAGTGTCTTTCAGATTCAGATTTAAATCTTGTAGCTATCCCCGTCGCGTTAATTCTGTTGCCAGTGGACTTGTTGCTCAGGTGGGATAGAAAAGAAGGAACACAGAACTTAACTGCAGACTATCCACACAACAGATTTGTTTAGAGTGGTGAAGGCTTGTGTAGAACCAGCCACACTTATTGTAAATGCTGATAAAAAGGAGTTGGTGCAAATATTTGCCAAGAACACAGTGAGCAACACCCCTTTTGCTTTCTCCCGACACATAACGACTTGTAGGCGCGCCATAAAAATATCCCTCACTGGGAACCAACTAAAGGGTGACCGCAAACATTAGCCTTGAAATAGATACCCTACCCAACCTTAGCAAAACCTCTCAGAAGATGAGGAATCTATTGATAAGAATTAACTCTCTGACCACTTAACGAAGAAAAACAGTCTCGCCACTCCCACAATAAAGTATTTTGTAACGGACCATGCCTAAAAACACACGTAAACCGAGAGATAGCTTATTCCTAAAATTTCGCTTGAAGATGAAACGGGACTAAACACCTCAATTCAACTTAATTTTAATATTTATTTGGATGGTTTCGGCTCTCGTTTTTGAAGCATAAGAACTCTTATGTAGCGAAGGAATCATATTTTTAAACAAAAATATTATATATATATATATATATATATATATATATATATATATATATATATATATATGTATATATGTAATTTATCTCCACCTCTAACAATCATCGAACAACATTAAATTCTTACATTGACCGTGTCAAAATTTAGTGCAACTGGTCCATATAAAGATCAAAATATCACAAATCACCAAAATGATATTAACATATACGAAATTTTAATAGATAACACCAAAATATGATACAGGACACAATGGAAAGAAAAACTCCACAACTGTTGTAAGGAAAAGAATCTAGCCAACATTAAACAGGGTACCTTACCACAGAAAACAAGACGAAAAGGCTATATATATATATATATATATATATATATATATATATATGCATTGCTTAAAATTTGTTATGTTTATTTGAGAAGTTGGGGAGAGTATTAAATATAGAGTGTTCATAGGTGTAGACAGTGTGTCAAAGGAATCAACACTGCGTGTTGACTGTCATATTCAAGTATATAAGTGTGTGTTTGTGTGTCTGATTATGTGTAAGCTTGTAGATGTCAATGACGCAATAATACATTTTGAAATAAGCACTTTGGTTTATGCTGTGTATATATATATATATATATATATATATATATATATATATATATATATATAGGGAGAGAGACAAAGGAGTGAGAGAGATGAAGAGAGATAATAGCATAGTCACACAGATATATACAAACTCAATGAGCTAAACTGACATGGACACAGATAGATAGATAGATAGATAGATAGATAGATAGATAGATAGATAGATAGATAGATAGAGTGTGTCTCTGCGCATGTGCATAATTAATGTCAATATGGCTGCACCAACCCATTTCTCCATCACGATCTGTCATTCAATAATTACAATTATT
Source organism: Acanthosepion pharaonis (assembly GCA_903632075.3). NCBI lineage: Eukaryota > Metazoa > Mollusca > Cephalopoda > Sepiida > Sepiidae > Acanthosepion > Acanthosepion pharaonis. The sequence goes on from CAHIKZ030000291.1 coordinate 959,204, forward strand.
TTTGGATTCAAGTCTGGAGTGAAGATAAAACAAATAAATGCATTCAGGTCTTTCTATATACACTCCCAACCCTCAGTGGTGTTTTACGTCACAAGATGATACAAATTTATTTTTATACAATTCGTGTACATTTTATTTATTTGCTCGCAGATACGTCTAGAAAGTTCAGTTGGTCTCGGATGATCTCGTAGAAAAAACGACAACAATTTCTTCTTTTTCTTCTTTTTTTTCTTCTTGTATTTACTTTATTTCTTTATTTTTTTTGCATTTGTCCTGTCAATATCGAGGATTTTACATGCACATTGCGACTAAATACGTTGTGCGATACGCACACAATAGAAATTTTATTTTGTGCTTTGTAAGCAATTTAAAATCCAAGAGGATTTCAAATCACAGTTTACAGAACAATGTAGATAAACCCGCAAGCTTTTTCTTTTTCTTCCTAATTTCTTCTTTTGTACCGATAATTTTCCATTTCTTCTTTTTTTCCCCCTCCAAATCTTTCTCTCTCTCTCTGGCAGACATGCTTGGGAATTTCCCAACTATTTTGAATATCTCGAAAACATGTTACAGAGTTTTGATATAATTCGGCAATCATTCAGAGACGGTTTTACTGCATGAATAATGCATTGTTCTGTCTGGTTACATTTGATTGATTAGATTGATTCATTTTTACGGCTTATCAACCCTTTTGCTGTTTATTTAAAGCCAGAAAATATTATTAGATTGTCATATTTTTGATAATAATGATTTCGTAATACAAGTTTTACTAATTAACTCATAGCTGGGGGAGAAAAGGCTGATCCATAACTTTCCCAGGGGTATTTGCGCGTGACTATAACGAACCCAGCAGGAATTCGAACTCAGCTCTCCGATTAACAATTCTAAGCCATTATCTACTACACTACCCGCACATCCAAGCCTCCAGCACATGTTATTCCCAAGCGGTCACCCATCCAGGTACTAACCAGGCTTGAAGTTGCTTTACTTTGGTTATCATGCTATTGACTGAACCAATAAAATCTTCACATCTTTTGCATTTGTTTGCTAAACATCGCATCACTCAGTTCAGTCCTGCCCTACAGTTTTTTTAGTTATAGTCGGCAACCAGTCCAGAATTAGTAATTTAAAATTCAATCACTTGAAGTATGATGATAATAATAATAATAATAATAATAATAATAATAATAATAATCTGTATTAATGGCTGAAACAGAAGGCTTTACTTTTGCAGCGCAAGATCAGAATCTTTTCAGGAGAAATTTTCAGGCAAATATCATACATAATAGTGTGGGTCCAAAATGCAGGTTCTGTGACAAATATCAGGAAACCATAGACTATCTAATCTCAGGATGTTCTGTACTTGTGCCAAATGAATATAAAATCATCACGATAGAGTGGGGCAATACTTACATTGGACAATGTGCAATAACTTTGGAAAAGATGTTAATAAAAAGCTGGTATGAACATTACTCAGTACAGGTTACAGAAATAGAAGACATCACAATTCTATGGGATTACACCATCTTTATAGACAAGATGATTAAAGCAAATAGGCCGGACATAATTGTCAAAAACCGAAAAGAAAAATCTACTAATGGATATGGCTTACCCAGCGGACTGTAACATAATAACCAAGGAATTTGTAAAACTATCGAAGTATAAAGACCTGGAAATTGAAATTAAGAAAAATGTGGAAATTGAAACCAAGAATAGACCCAGTCATAAGTAAGTGCGCTTGGAATGATAAAAAGGGAACACAACAACAAATGGAAAAAAATCCAAGGAAATCCCGTTGATCTAGAAATGCTATTATTCTGAACTATTCTCATATTATTATGGATTTTAATACCTCAATATCAATTAATATATAATATTTATTTGCTAATTTATTTATACATTAAAACTGCTACGTTATTCATACATTGATATGCATGATTTCCATTGTTGATTTAAATATCCACGTAAGAGTTTTTATGATTGATCCGGTTTTACGGTTTATCAATTCGTTAGCAGGTTATTTAAAGCCAGAAAATATTTTGAGATTGTAAGATTTTTATAATAACTATTTAGTGTACAAGTCTTAGTAATTAATTCATAGCTGAAGGAGAAAAGGGTATTTTCGCGTATTTTCGCGTGACTATAACAAACTCAACGGGAATCGAAACTCAATTAACGGAGTTCCTTGATAAAATCAAAAGGAGAAACAGCAATATTATTGGTCATGATCTGGCAGTTCGGCTTCATTAACTTTCTCACCGGCGTAAGATTCCCCCAAACTGTTAAATACTTTCATGGTAATTTTTCAGGTGAGTTCTTCGCTATTGTACCTAAGACTTTATGAATTTAAGCATAATAGTAGAATAGCATCGAGATCATCAATTTGCAGTTGAGTTTGCAAGATGTAACGGTAAGTTTTTATGCTAATAGTCTCTTTTCTCGCACTTCTCACTTATGGAACTCCCTTCCGGCTCCATGCTTTCCAGCCAATTTTTATCTTCAAAAACTTAAATACAATGTCAATCGTTATCTATTGTCCTCCTGATTACTCTTTTCGTTCCCGATCATTAGTAATGTTTCTAATTCTTCCACACCTAGTAATTCCTGTGTTTTAGTTGCTTTACTAACTTGCCTGTGGTGAAATCCTTTTAAAAATAGAAGCATTTCCATTCCTAATGTTTATTTTAAATTATGTACCTCCACTAATTTGCGATAATTCGCGATGCATATGGTTTAAAATTAATTTAAAAAAAAAAAATTCTTGAAGCTTTCATTTTAGGTTTAATTAAAAGCTAAAGGATTAAATTTATTATTTCCAGTAAGCAAGATACACTGCAGTGTATTACAAACAGAAATTATATTGATTGGAATCAATTCCTTTTTTGGATAAAAATAGCTGATTAGTACCCTTTTTATTTATTTGTCATTGCGATATAATTTTCTTTATTAAAAAAATCTTCCAAAAATAAAATATACTTTTCTGAAACTTTATTTGAAGAATATTTACTAATTTAAATTATAATTAATCTTATTTGAAACAAATATTTACTTTACTTTGAAAATAACAGGAAAATGGATTTTTAAAAAGAAACAGTAGCGGTTATTACTTGTCATTTCTCATAAATCACTTAACCAGTGCTACTAAGAATGGTGACAGTATTATTGTTGTTATACGAAGACTTTGTCTGTTGAAACATAATTTAATAAATGACGGATGAATTTTAGGAATGTTGACTTTAAATTTAATATATTCATCGATCTTATTTTCTGTTAATGACATGTATGATTACTTATGAAAATTGACACGTTTATAGACATAAAGAAAAAATAATAAAAATTATTTTAAAAATCTTTGTACGTGACGATTTGTATTTAGCTTTTCAATTTTCACTTGGTAAATATAGTCTTCACTTAATAACTTAAAGTCGTTAAAGTTTGAAGCATTTTTAAAAGATTTTTGAAACTTTATAAATTATTAAACTGTAGTCCACGTGCCGCATACGTACAGTTTGATCTTCTGAATGGCCTGGTTAATTTCATAAGAAAAATATCGTTTCTTAAAATGTTGTTTCATTCTCACTTGTTCACTCACACATTCTCTCATACAATAAACAATGATTAAATACAATGTTTCTTGAATCTTGTAAACATTCAATTAAAATAAAGATTTCATCATTTTAACCTATTAGCGATTTTCACTAAGGAAGCTCATACGTCTCAATAGACGTATTGAAACATAATAATTTTTCTCTAAAGAAGAGGGCTTGGAGAATCTGATACTCAGAGATCAAATAGAGAGAAAGAGAGGACAGAGGAAAGCATCGCATGACATACCTGGCGGCCTTAAGCAAGTTGATGAAAGAACATGGTCTGGAGGAGGTGGCAGATGGACGAAACTTATTGAGAGCTGCAATGGATAGGGGAAAGTGGAGAGCCATGATCGTCTCTCTCCTGAAAGGACACGGCATATAAAAAGAAACAAAGAAAGAAATCACATGCAACGTTATGTATTAATTACGCTGTCATCAATTAATATTAATAATATTGTTAATCACACTGTCATCAGTGATAATATTATACCAAAACTTAAAATTTTTAATTATAAAAATTATTTTTTTCCAAAGAAAAAGAAATCAACTTCCCACCCCCAATTTAAAAAGTATATGATTACGCATATGGTCTTCCGTAGATTTAATAACTGAGATAACTACTATGGAATAATTATCATGAATATTTTTAGTCATGCGTTGCGCCTTGTAATGAACCTTAGATCATGCGGCCACTGCTATAAAAAAACAAAACAAAAAAAACTTACCCATGCCTGATCGAGAGCCTTGTTCAGCAACATCCTTAGAAATTGTCTTGCGATAAAAATACCTAGCATTCTGTGCTTTGAACTAGTTAATAGGAATAGATAGGTTCGCCTATCACCCGGCCTGTACTCCTTCCATATATATATTTCCAAGAGAATAACATCCAGGTATAGCTCAATGTACAGTACAGAGCACGAATACAATATAAAAGGTTAAAACACTAATATTCCATGGTTATACTTTATCACATTGGAATCGTAATCACGATTCATCAGACCTACAAATTCAAATTCCTTTTGAATTTGTAGGTCTGATGAATCGTGATTACGATTTCAATGTAATAAATTTGAACCTTATATATATATATGGGTGTGTGTGTGTGTTTGTTCGTGTGTATTTAGGCAGCATATATTCATTCAAACCTGCTTCAGTGGATAATATAGACATATTACGTCTGTTTCATTTAATACTTATCCTTTCTCGTTCTCTAATCAGTTTCCTGATGTTAAGATCAATTTTATCAAGGAAGGGGCCGTAGTTTTTTTCCATGTACTTTCGAAGGTAATCCTCATGGATAAATTACAAATGCAAAACTTATTCTAACTTTGATAAAACCTGAATTTTTTTCTGATGGCGATTTTTTAAAAAACACGCCTGAATACGCTCTGTTATATATAACCCCTGTATATTCTTACATCTGTTTTCATTTCTGTGTATTGTGTGTGTTTTTGCTAGTATGTGTATGTATATTTCCTCTCCATACATACATCTTGTCTTACTATAAGGAATTAGCATACACCCTTTTGTATCACAACACATCTATAAATGTAATCAGGGTACATTTAAAATTATGCAAATATACCAAACAGACAATTATTCTTACATAAAAATAGAAGAAAAGAACTTCATAAACAAATTTAAACTAGCATTAAAATAGCTCATAACACCACCCACATAAACACACAACATACACACATGGCTATATACCAACGGACATATTCGTGGTGGAACTCATCCGAGTTTCCCTTACCCATAGGACTGCCATCACGAGCCACGACTACTATCATCAAACCTCTCCAACTGGGCTTTCATGCTCCAGTTGGAGAAGATTTTCCCTGAGGTTTTTCCACGAGGAAGACTCCACTGCTATTGAAAAGATACAGAGATACCAGGTTGAAATTCGTTCGTGAACATAATCATAAGGAAAGATCGTATGAGGAACGAGTATTATGGACAGGAAAACTATTATTGAGTTGTAATTCTAGAAATCATGTATGAAGGGACGATGGAGAAGGCTTCAAACAAAAGAACACAGTTCCAACAGTGAAATTTAGTGGTGGCATCATCATAGTTTGGGGATGTTTTTCTGCAAAAAAAGGTACTGGCAACATATCAGTCGTAGATATTAATGAATGTCGCACCAGATCAAAATATTTTGGAAGCAAATTTAATGATTTCGATTATAAATCTTGAACTTCCTTCTCATTGGATCGACTCAACAGGATAATGATCCTAAGCACACTGCAAAATCTACGAACAAATTTTGCTGAAAATAATATAAATATCCTGAAATGGCCAAGTCAGTCTCCAGATTCAAACCAAAATGTGAATCTGTGGCGTTATTTGAAAATTTAAATCCAATCAAGAGTTCCAGCAAACATCCCGGATCTGAAGACCATATGCGAAGAAGAATGGAACAAAATAGCAACTAAAATTTACAAATCATTAATTGAGAACTACAAGAAGTTGTTGGTTTCTGTAGAAGTGAATAATGGCTATTCTACAAAGTATTAAATGAAGATTAGGTAATCTTTTTTTTGTATTGTACGAATACATTTTTACACATTAAAATGAATAAATGGAATTTACTTCTATTAAATCAAAATCTTTTGTGTTTTCTTTGCATATTCAGTTATTATGCATCTGTGTACAGTTAATTATATGAAAAGTATGCTTATTCATTAGTCGGAAATACAATAAATTAGAAATTTGTATGTGCACAAATATTTGTTTCCCCCCCACCATATATATATATATATATATATATATATATATATATATATATATATATATATATATATATGTGTGTGTGTGTGTACGTATGTATAATATATGTTAGAAAGAGACTGTATGTTTGGTTCGTCTAGGTGCTGTATGAGGATAAAAGCCTTGGTGTAAAAAGACACCCAAGACAAGATGAAGTTTTGTAAGAGAACACATAAATAATGACCAAGATTCCGGACAATGGGTTTTAGATAGATGTAGCTAAAATAGAAGGAACTTTGAAAAGGGAGCATATGGGTATCAGAATCTCACTTCAGCTGTGAAAACCTAGAGGGTGGGAGATGTCATCGTTTGCAATTGTTTAGGTGCAGCAGAGGATGGCCAGCATCTCACCAGAGAATCCGTTTTGGGTTCATTATTATGCAAGATGGCGATGGATAAAAATATGATACCTTATGTCAGACAACCGTTGATGAATTTGTGTAAAATTGAAACAAACCAAAATATTCCACTCAATCCACCCAAACATGGATCAAAAGAACGAAGTTATACATTTTTTAAGCAATTCACACCAAGGAAGGCCGGTGTGCAACTAGTACACGAGCGGCTACAGAGAGTGAAATTAAGTGAAAAGACTGGGTATAGTGGGGATTGAGGAAATGATAAAAAGAAAAACAGGGTACAAGACATCAGATGATGTCGATTGACATTATATTTAAAATTTTGAAGATTATAGTTATAGGAAAAGCAAGTAAGAGGAAGGGAGTTCCACTGTCGGGAAGTGTGAGAAGAAGCTGCTGGAGTAGGCGGTTACATTTAACTGTCTCAACAGTAAAATGGTTGGACCGAGATACCAACGTAATAGTACGCTTAAATTTATGCATTCGTTGCACCAGTGAAAATAGCTCGTCAGAGAAGATGCCATGAAAATATTTATCGAGAAAACAGAGGGAAGCCATATTACGTCGGTGAGAAAGTGACTGCAGTCGAGACCCCAAGTCAGGGCCGATCTCACTGCATATTCGTCATTGGATTTTGTCGAGAGCCTCGAGATTAACAGCGGTGGCACCAGACATTTATGGCAACGGTAATCATGGACGAATGATTTGTAGATGTGAAGGATTGACTCAGACGGAAAAAAACTACTGGCGCGACGAAGAGAACAAATTTTCCTTGCTGTAGATGCAGCAATTGATTCAATGTAGTTTTTCCACCTCACGTCAGTGAGATCAAAGAAGGCGAAGCAAAGCGCTCTTGTTGAGTTGAACATCATCCATGCTGATAGGAGGCAGGGAAGTTTGTCTATAGTGAGTAAATGACAGCAGTTTCGTTTTGGATGCAGTAATATTCATAAACTATTACCTGCCCCAGTCAGCAGCAAACTGGAGGTCGTTTACAAGACCAACGCAACAGCCAGTTTCATATATATATATATATATATATATATATATATATATATATATATATATATATATATATATTTGAGGAAAAGTTTTAATTAGTCATCATATTTATTGATTTCTATATTAATTTAGCAATCGCGCTCTCATCATGGAGGTAACATTTTAATTTTTTTTTTTACGAAAAAAGACTTCATTGGAATAACACCAACGCATTTGGTAATATATATATATATATATATATATATATATATATATATATATGGCCTGAAGATTGCATTTAAGCCGGAAATAGCCTTCTATGTTGATCTCAGTGTCTAGTGGTATATTTGCATATGCTTTATACTGATATTTAGCACTTTTTTATATATACATATATATATATATATATATATATATATATATATATATATATATGTGTGTGTGTGTGTGTGTGTGTTAATAATTACTCATATACCTACGTTTACAGTTAGGAGACACCATGGAGTTATGGATAACGGCTCGGATTGAGGAATCGGAGAGCCGAGTTTGAATTCCTGTCGAATATATTACATTCATTTACTGGTTTGGGAAAGGTATGCATCCTTTTCTTATCCTTCCAGTTATGGTTAAATATCAAGAAAGACCGGGTTCTATAGACTTCGGTGGCAACTGGGCTAGGAGAAGGAAAACTATGAATTCAAAAGCTGATCCTCCAGGTTGGGCGTTGTGTAATAGGATAACACCCTACTTACTGAGAAGCTATATATATATATATATATATATATATATATATATATATATCGGGGGATATGAGTATTGAAAGAATTTCTCTTAAGGAGTATTGCTGTCACATCTGGTCCAGTGCTTCTGCTGTCTATCTTCTTGAAAAAGTCCAATTTAGAACCTGCGATGTTATCGGTCCTGACCTGGTATCCCGGCTTCAATCCCTTTCCCGCCACCGTAACGTAGGTTGTCTGTGTCTTGTTTAGAAATCTTCTACTAAGTGCGCTGATGACCTTTTTCCTTTTACCGCAGCTTAATTTAACCGCATTAGTTTCATACATTTATTACTGAAATAGCTGAACGTAACCGTAATTTTCTTCTCTTGCACTCGTAACGCCAATCGCTATCGTTTGATTCTTTAAATCATTGTTATTTTATTGTCCTATCTCCTCAGTTTCCTTCATTATTGATAACCTTAGTGGCTTTATCAACTTGCTTCGAGTGAAATGAAGTTTTTTTTCAAAATTTCGATTTGATTTAACTCTTAACGTCACAGAAAAATGTTTGAATTGAGCGTGGCAAAAGTCCATATTCACAAATTATACTTTTTAAAAATGGGCGAGATTAAAATTAATACTTCTTCGTATTGTATGTGTCATATCCATTTACATTGAAAATCATGGTTCTCCACATTTTCCTGGTGTTTGTAGTACACTTTTTGTAATCGAATTTACTCCATCCTAGGGAGTAAAGCCACTGAAACACAAGGGGTTACTGGGTGTGAAATTTGTAGAGAACAGAAACATTATGAAGGAGTGAGAACAATAGAAAAGTAATCAGGAAGACAGTAGATAACGATTGACATTATATTTAAATTTTTAAAGATCAAAGTTGGCAGGAAAGCATGGAGCCCGAAACGAGAAGTGTGAGAACAAACTGGTTGCATAGAACTTACGGCTAAATCTAGCCAGATTAACTGCAAATCGATGAGACCTTCCCGCCAATCTAGTACTGCGCTCGTCCATAAAGTCTAGTTACCCTGGTGAAGAGGGATATTTATTTGTAAAAAATACAAAATGTGGCACATGGCTAAAATGGGGAATAGGGAAAAGGACGGTCTTGTTCTGTCTTAACATTAAACTTAGCTAGCCACAAACACTGACCCATACATAACACAATATTCCTAACACCAAAACAACGCATACTTACCTTTCTTACTACATACACCATAATACCTCATTGTCGCCATGAAAGTTCTAACTAAACCTCATATGTACAATTCATTGTCTGTGGAGGGAAGGGAATAAGACAACAACTAGCCCTTTAGTATTTACAATATGAAATCAAAACTATTTACAAGAAACTAAACAAAATAATGTCAGTAATAAAACCCCGTAAAATCTCTAAATGTGGCAGAAACATCAGTTAACTGAACAAAATTAATTAATAATATAAAAACGATCATTCATTCCAAACTGCCACTCAAACACGCTCTCATTCAGACACAACAACAAATATGAAAATCACACTCGAAACGAAAGGCGCCCCGCATCCATCAGAGAACTGACGTCACTGACCACCTAACGAGGTAGGGGATGGAGAGTTAAACCAAAGAAATTAGGGACAGAAATAAAAGGGGCCAATGCTCATAAATCCTTTAGCTAAGTTATCGTGAAGGAAAAAACTAATGAGAAACGGAAACTTAAACTAGCCAAAAGCCGGGTGGGGTTAGCTTAAGTTCAACTCAGGAAGAACAATATCGTGATACTTAACCTGCATCAATGTGCCACTCCAAGTCAGCCCTAGTAAAGAACTCATCGGAACAATTACTATGAAAGTATTTATAGAAAAAGCAAAGGGAAATAACTCTACGGTTGTGGGAAAGCGACTAAAACCGAGAGAAAAAAAATTGTCTTTTTCTTATCTTTCCTAGACTCTGCTCTGCCACGCCTTTACACAAAGTTATGCAGGTTATGCGATGTTTTCCTCTGTCCCTCTTGTCGTCCATATGTCCTGTGAGTATCAAATTTCCCAGGCCTTCTTTCCTCATTATATGCTATATAAATTTCAACTCTCTCTTTCTGAAGTTAAATATAATTGTCTTTTTTGTTTCCATTTTTTCTAAAACTTCATCGTTGCTCACATTTTCCTTCCATGGTTTTTTCACCGTCATTCAGAAGAACCACGTTTCTGTTGCTTAAAGTTTCTTATTCAGTCTCACGTTCTTCTCTTTGTTTTTAACGAGAAGTTCTTATTTCTTAATTGTTTTCCTTAGCTTTTGGAATGCAGTTTTCACTATACCAGTGCAGCTTCGGATTTCTGTGTCAAACTTTTCATTCTCTGATAAGACACTTCACAGATATTTAAATTGTTCTACTTGTTAGATTTTGGCTTCCCCAATTTGTAATTTGCATGTTGGGCTGTCCCTTTTGCTGACAACCATGCGTCCTGTTTTCTTTCAATTGATATTTAATTCTTTGCAATTTCCTTCATTGTCTTTTGTATAAGTTTTTGTAGTTTCTTTTCTGTGTCTCTTATCAACACAGTGCTATATACATATTTTGCTAAGATTGTAGCCGTCAATATTGAGTCCTGGTCGAACTTCTAATTCTCTCAGAATCACCTCATTGCATAGGTTGAATATTTTCAGTGAGAAGACAAGTCCTTGTTTTACACCATTTTATATTAAAAATAGGATATCTACTGAATCCAGGTTGTTTGTTCCGAGTATATGTTGTAGTTTTTGCTTATAATCTTCCCAACTATGTTAAGAGCCGACATCACAAAACGTAAAAAATGGGCGTTGGAAACATCCATAATGACTTCATAGTTCTGTTAATAAATGGATGTAGCAGAAATCCGTGCGTACTTTAACTCATGGACGTGGATTGTTAACAAATGGGCGTGGTAAATGTCTATACATTTCTCTGTTCAAATTCCCCTAATATTTGGTTGGGACCTATTTGGTTGTTATATGACAATGCGGCAACATAATCTTTCTCCGTCTAACATAATTTTCAGGAGTAAGTTAATTTGAATGAATAATTACAATAGAATTGAGTTTCTCTAAAAGAAATAAAGAACACTGAGAAATTTGAAAATTGAAATTTTTCGTTTGTTAACGACGAAACAACTCAGCAGATGAAAATGGAAGACGTGATTTCAGGTGAAAAGAAAAGAAAAAAAAAAAATCGCCAACATATTATTAAACAACAAAAAAAACCAAGTTGAATAGGAGTTAAAAAATAGAGCATGACAGACAAGAAAAAAATCGAGGCGATAGCAGATATTTAAAGCAGTGTAGACTGTGTAGAATTATTGACAAGAGAGGCAGGAGGTGACAGAAAATGACGTGCCGTCGCAATAGAAGCAGCGAAGGTAAAGACCCGACTAGAAAGACCTTGCTGTCTAAACAAGCTCTGGTAGCAGAGATTACTGTTCAACTTTGTATCGGATGATGGAAGCCATTGATTTTTCAATGAAATACATTCATTAAATCAAACACGGACATACGTGCACACAGCTAAGCACATATAGATACGAATACACACACATAAAATTGCAAATACGCTCGCAAATAGGCAAGCGAATTAACACCTCCTAGATGCACAAACATAAATATACATATATCTTAATATGAATATATGATATCGCACATATAGTACTAGTGCTAATAAAATAGTGCTCAATATAATATAACAAAGCTATTAAGTATATATTAATAAATATACATCTTATTCCTTGCCAGTAGCACGACTCGGAGTTTCGTGCACAACGCAATCTTCAGGTGCTGAGTAGCTCTATTTTTAGAGAGATATAAGTTTGGTTTTTTAAGATTGGATTCAAAGAAGGATGGTGATGTAATGTCATTTTCATCTGCATTTGATATTTAACACACACACATACACATACACACACATACGCACATTATCTGTCTATGTTTCTGAGATGGGGTATTATGTACCTTATTTACATTATTCTAAACTACTAATACACACACACAAACACACATACATATATATATATATTTCATAAATTATTCAGAAGATACATTATTTACATCATTCGGACTAATGTCCGCATCTTTGTCGTCATATTTATTACAACGTAAAGAACTTTCAGAGGGGAATTAACTGGAGATAACTGATTACTGACATCCATTAAACATGGCACGTGGAACTAGAACAGTCAACCCCAGTGATAGAAATAAACGGTTCCGTTCGACATTCCAACCACCTCAGAAGGCCGGAGCGTACAACGGCCGAAACGTTGTAATAAATATGGAACAATAGTCGAATAATGTACACACACACACACACATATATATGTATGTGTGTGTGTGTGTATATTTATTATGTCTTAAAGAATGTGTGTGTGTGTATTAGTAGTTTCAAGGAGATAAAGCGAAAGAACGATTTTTAGAAAAGAGCTCCTTTTTTACGCCTTTTGACTACAAAATTTATTTTACAAGACAAGAATAATAATACTATTTTATTTATCATATTTATTTTAATATTTTTCTGATATTGTCAAAAATTTTAAAGGACAAAATGCATTATTTTTTACTTTACTTTTAGTTTTAATTGTTTCGAATAATTTAAAATTTTTAAGAAACAAAAAAAAAGTTATATATATTCCTATTTTAGAGTTTAAAAGCGTATTAAAATAACCAAACTAAAGGAAAGGCTACTTATGAATGTTTTTAAATTTAATATAAAGTTTTAAAGTAATAAAACGTGACCGGGCGAAGTTCTTTTTTACCATCTTAAACCATGCTGCTCACTGCTACTAGTTCAGTCATTTATTTTATTTAACCAGTTGAGAAGGAACAAAATGCATTATTTTTACTTTAGTTTTAGTTTTTTTTTTGCACATGGCCAGAAGTGATGGATCAGAGGCATAGTCTCAAAAGATTGAGAAAAGCCCTCTCCCAGTTCTTCCCAATCTGAGAAGGAAGTTTTTTTTGCCAGGATTTGATTTTAGGAACAAAAATGAAAATTTTCTCAAGTTTCTTTTATGTCTGGAGGGTCATTTTTTATGGCTGACCATTTGAGAGAGAGCCAAGCAATAGCTTAACATTTAACAAGTACCAGAAATTTAAATACCAACTTCAAATTGAATTTTTTAATTTCTAGTTTAATAGCACTATGCAACTATTACTATTTTTTGTTTGATTAAAAACAGTTTTATTGTTGATAATTAAACGATTAATAATATTGTGTAAAACTGCAAACCTGACAGTATTCTTCAAACAAAACCATACCCCCACCATTTTGTTTAAAAATTAAGAAGTGGATTCTCAAGCTGAAGGCAACTCTCTAAAATTTTTGACTTTAATTAATTGTGTGTATTTGGGCAGGGTGCGTGGATAAAAGCTGTAATTAAGAGTATAATTAATTTAGCTTGAAAATTTACTCCTAAATTGAAGTAGTAAGAGAAATATTTGTAAAAGATATTTAATCTACCATTTCAGATACTACTTAATTCCTAGCCATGCCCCGGAAGTGCTGTGTGTTTGCTTGCAAAACAAATTACAGAAGCCAGCAAGACAAATCTATGTGTGGTGAGATTAATAAAATACCAGTTTATCGTTTTCCAAAGAACAAAGACGAAAGAGAGCAATGGATAAAATCAGTTCCAAATGCCAATCTAAATGTTACTAACAATACCGTTATTTGGCAACAACATTGGCCTTCAAATTTTGATACCGTAAAAGTTAATGGAAAAATACGTCCAAAAACTCCACCATCTGTATGGCCAGGTGTGCCAAGTAGTCAAATACCAACACCCTCAGCTGTTCAAAGGAATATAAAAAAACCTCCAGTACTGTTAGAAATCAAATTGCTGATGAACTTAATGCTTTTTTAGAATTAGATATAATTATACAAATTTGAAAGAAAGTCTGCTTAACAACAAAAAAGATTTTATATGTCCAGTTGTAGCATTTTTGGATGAAAATATTTTAACTGTTCAATCATCTAAATCTATTGATGGTATTCCTCTCTTTATGTTGAAAAATTATAACAATTTTCGCTTTGAAACATTTCATTATGGAGTTAAGTGTTATATTAGCAGTCTGTCCAAAAATCGTATAAATACAGTTGATATTTGGTCAAAACTGGAAGAAATCATCCGATATTTAAGTTCTATGGCTTTTGATCATAAGAAAAATATCCTGAGTCAACAATTTTTAGCAATGGCTCCCAAAATGGTTGGAATAAAATACAGCTCAGATATAGTTGTGCATGCTTTTGGGTACTATGCAAGATCACGGACATTGTCTAATGAATTAAGATATAATTTTCAATTACCCTCATTAGCAACATTAGGAAGGATGACGTCAAAAGTTTCAAAACTTAATGAAAAATCTTTTTTTTATATCTATATTTAATACTCTTAATACCAGTCAAAAAAGGGGATAATTCTCCATGATGAAGTATATATTCAAAAAGATGTTGCTATATCATGGCAAACAACTATTTGGTAAATCAGTTGACAATCCATCTGTACTTGCTCAAACAGTACTTGGTATAATGTTCATATGTCTCAATGAGGGTCCAAATTTTCTTACAAAATTGATTCCAATTTCAAAATTAACATCCGCCTTTTAATTTGAACAAATTGAGTTAGCAGTCCAAGCCATCACATCTGTACCAGCTGATGTAAAGGCTATTATATGTGATGCCAACCGTGTAAATCAAGCTTTTTTTAAATTATATCCTACACTTCCTGAAAAACCTTGGTTAATCGAAGATAATAAACATTTGCTTTTTGATTATGTTCATCTGTTGAAAAATACTTGCAATTTGTGGCTGACAGAAAAAACAGGTGACCTAATCTTTGATGATGATGGAGTAAGTCGAGTTGCAAAATGGACACATCTTAAACAGTTATATCGTTTTGAATCTGACATACTAGTCAAACTTTCAGATTTAAATGAAATTTCCATTGCTCCAAAGCCAATAGAAAGACAACGGGTTTCTACTTGCCTCAGAGTGTTTTCTGAAAAAACATATAATGCACTTCTCAGTCTGAAATAAGTGCAGGTAAGAATGATACTGCCCTCTTCATAAACAAGGTTTTGACATGGTGGAAAATTTATAAATGTTAAATCCCTTCAAATTGATGAATTACATAATGATACTCTACAAGCTGAAATCAGATCTCCAAATGATACCCGACTTGATTTTATCATTGAATTTGGTAAAATGGCTCTTAATATTGCTGGCAGTCAAGGTAATTGTAAAAAAACAATTATCCCAAAACACTGGCATACATCATACTTGCAATGGAATTGTTAGTCTATGTCGACACCTTTTAGCTACAAGTCATAAATATGTACTACTTGGGCAATTTTCAACTGATCCATTAGAAAAAGAATTTGGTAAACTTCGCCAAGGATCAGGTGGCACCTATTTTATAAATGTTCAACAATGTATGGAAAAGCTGCATATTAAGCAGACATCTTTACCTTTAAATCAAAATTTAAATATTAAATGAATTTGATGTTAATCCAGGTTACCAATGTACATCTTGTGATTATAAACTTTGTGAGGAAGGTTCAGAAATATTTGACAATCTGGAAAATTTAGAACCATCTCTTTCCAATGAAATAAAAATGGCTATTGTGTACACAGCTGGATATATTACAAGAAATGATAATCAACCCAGTGAATGTGAAACCCATTTTTATTATGAAAAGTATGGAAAATATACCAATTTAAGTGACCGTAGAAAACTAAAAGTTTCTTCTGACCACACTTGTCAATGGTTATTTTTTTTGTTTCATCCTTTTCCATACAATAAAGGAAAAGGTTTGCTATAAATCATTAAGTAACATTTTTATGCTTATTTCTGAGTTTCATTTTTTCAACATGGAGAAAAAGCATGCTTCTATTTTTGCAAATATAGTTTTGAAAAATTTTTGCACACCTAGATTAGAAAAAGAACCAGCTCTAAAAGTTTTGAAACTTTCCTAGAATGATTTTGTTTTATTTGTCTATATTTCTGTGATGATTGGTTGTTATATACACACTTCGGCTGATGTCTTCCAGCCTTCTCGGGTTCTGTTTGTCAAACCCAGTAACTGTAATGTAAATTTAAACCAGTCTTTATTCACTCACAGGGAATAGATTGAATAAAGGATTCAATGACACCTGTAAATAATATAAATTTCTGATTCAATATATCTTTTACCAGAAATCATAATTACCCCCTTTGTGTTTGTTTAATAATTATCAGTGTTCATAGCAAAAAATACATATTTTCATTTATTTATCTTTCAACACATCCTATTATCCTCAGGTGTGAATAAAATGTTATTCTAAGTATTTCATAAAGTGGTTGACTTCATTTTCTTCTAAAATTTCTGAAAATCCTACATTTTTCAATAGGCCTCCAGTTCTGGCTCTCAGTTGCGCCATGACTTGGCCTGGAGTATAGAAGGCCATGCGCCAGAGCCATGAATCCACCGACTTGCCCACTTTGAATTCCGCCTCTGTCCAGTTTTTCTCGAGCTGGAGATCGAGAAAAAACTTTAACATTAAGACGTGTTCTTGGCAGAGCCTTCCCATTCCACGCTCACAGCCTCAGTTCGACTGACTTAAATTCATCATCCGCGAAGGCGGGGAGTTGCTTTTGGACTTGTGGTCATATATGGTAGCAGTATTCCATTTTTTGTTTGATCTTGGCTCTTGTAAAGTTAGCGGATGGCCGAAGTTTGCCTGACCATTTTGCCCGCATCTTTAACAATGGATCACGAGTTCGACTTAATATGGGTCTTCTCTGAGTAAACAGCCATTTATCACGATAGGCGAAAATTAAGGGTCCGCTCAGTGGTGATGCAATGTCCCTAATTTCGTTTTCGGGGCATTGAATGTGACCAGTCATTTTCTTCACACACTAAGCTGTTAGAGCAAGATCAGAGAGGCTCTGGTCAGTCATCTAGAGTTTTGAAGGTTCACCCACATACCATTATATCATCAGCATAGATATTCCCAAAAGATCGGAGCAGACACTTAGGCAGAATATTTATGTAAAGTAGAACGAGAGTTGAATCGAGAGACGAGCTCTGACCGGCGCTTGTGTTGATCATTTGAGCCTCAAAGGATTAGGCGTTAACAACTACCTTCAGGGACCTAGCCGCTAAGTTAATAGAAGGGATAACAATGAAAGACTCTTCAAGCGATTGCAGAACTATAGAACTTGTGCAGTAACCCTCTATGCCACACTTTGTCAAAGGTATTAAAATTAACTAATGTCATCATCCTTAAGATGTATTTATTGTCTACTGTCTCGCCGATTCTATAAGGGTATCAGCAGTGAATCGACAGGGTCGAAATCTGTAATGCTTCTTGTTCAAGAGATTGTCGCTATTTAGTTGATCAACATTGTCCCCAAAGAATTTACACATTTTGCAGTTTAATACCATTGCTACTTCTCGCTCGAATGATCTCAAATTTTAACAAAATATGTAAAAAAGTAACTTGATTGACTTATTACAATGAGAATCTACCCGGAAGATGAAGCTGCGTGACAGTGATTATGACAATGTTATTGCAGGTCGTGATGCTGAGTGAGGTGTATCAGAAGGTAAATATTTATAAGGTGAAAATTATGCGTGTTTGCAATTTGGATTATCCCACAACAAATAGATTACACAAAGAACATAAGGACAATTTGCATAGCAAGGAATGACTGAACAATGTGATTAGAGATCAACAATAAAGAGATTTTTATATACAATAAATACACATGCAAAGATAAACAGAATTTTTGTTGGTTTCGTAATTGAGATAATATTGTGATGAATGTTCGTGCAGAATTGTGGTAAGTAAATGCTGATGCTTTTGGTTTGTTATTAAAAATTAAAGTAATTTTTGTTTCTGCATAGTAAAATATCAAAATGTATTGTTCAATTGTTTGTGTGTGTGTTATTTATGAGTCAGAATTAAAGTTGCTAAGAGTTGTTTGCCTTTAACTGATAGGCTAAATTGATGAATGTACAATTACTTTGACGTAGTGAAAATTTTCACTCTTTAAGTCAATTGTAGTTGATGAATATCCACGCGGACAAATGGTTATTTGAATGCTGCGTTGAGTTTGTTGAGGAACTTTAAGTGGCTTCGAGTCAGTAAATTGAACATGGAGTTTGTATGGGTCTCTTGAAATTTGATGACTGACTGACTTGAATTGAGTCATCTGTTTGTTTATATAGAGTTGGGTGTTTAAAATTCGGCTCCAGGGACCTTAGCGGGAAAAGGTTCTATCGAAGGAAACATTTTCCCGAAAGGGGTGGAAGGTTAATATGGAAGATTCTATAATACTAAAATGGCCAACACGTTCATCTGACTTGACACCGTGTGTTTTTTTTTTATGAGGCTATGTGAAGGAACAGTTCTATATCTCACTTTTTCCTACCAACCTAGAGGAACTTAAGCAGAGAATAACTGAGGCACTGGAGAATGATACGCAAGACACGCGACAACGTGTTTGGCTGGAGCTGGACTACCGATTTGACGTGTCTCACAATTGGTTCGCATATCGAACTTTTGAGAAGCTTTGTGAAATCGGTTGTAAAACCAAGATTCCTTTGAATATCTTGTTCGAATTTAGATAAATAAATCTTTTATTGTTCAATATGAAAAGCCTATTTTAATTTTGTTTGCCTGGGTCGTGTAGTTTCTAAGATATTCATATTTTAAATTATATCAGGTTTTTGAAGTAGCACTGCATAACTTACTGAATGATATTTCATGAAAATGATATTACAATGATATTAAAATGATATTAAAAAAAAATCAACCAACCAAACAACAAAAACGAAAATAACAGTAAACACTGCTATGCTTATTCCTTAAACTTTAAACATGTATCTTTGATAAAATGACTGATATGAAATATCCGAAGAAAGTGTAAGAGTTGGAATACATAAGAACCAGTTGAATGTTTTATTTTTTATTTTGTGAACTCTTTGATCCCTGCACTCTTGAAATTTTTAAGCCTTCTGTCTTTGTTCCTGAGTCAAAATTCGCAAATAATTGGTATGTAATTCTTCAAGAAAGGTATAAAAATAGTTACAAGTATTTACCCACCATTCAACCGATGGCTGGGCATTAAGTCATTTTTCTCTACCACTACTCAACTGGTTGCTGGACATTTTTCTCTACAACCAGTAAATTGATGTCAGGGCACAAAGAGTTAATAATATTCTGAAATCTCACCACAAAAGAAGATGGAATATGGAAGAACCAGTTGGATGCTTTATTTATGTTAATAATATTCTGCAAATAAAGAAAATCTCAAAAAACAAAAAAAACAAACAAAAAAACAAACAAAAACAAACAAACAAATAAAAAACAGATGAAAATATATGAGAACCAGTTGGATGTTTCATTCTTTATTCTGTTAATAATATTATGAACCCCCTCACCGCCCCCCCCAAAAAACAAACAAAAAAACAAACCGAAGCTGATGAAATATTGGAGATTCTATTTGGATGTTTTATCATTTTTTATTCTGATAATAATATTCAGCTCAATAATAACGCCATCCCAACAACTGAAAATATTTAGGAAAAATCGTTACCATGACAACATTGCCACTCTTAGAAACGCCATGGTTAATTTGAAATAAATCTAACACTTAATAACATATTTGTGGATAAAATAATTATTCTTAAACAAATCAATGAGACTTGTACATCGGAAAATGTTAAAACAAACGTAAAATATAGCGATTCGATGTAGAAAAAAAAAGGTTCTGATAAGAATTCTGTATGTCTATAGAAAACATTGAATAAATATAATTCAAATTATAATTCATGGTAATGGTATTTACATGTTAAGGGAACTACATAATTAAATTTTAATAAAAATTTATAATAACATATTTGTTAAAATACCTAATTTTTTAAAATTATTATTTATTTATTTTTATATTATTTTCTTGCGCTATATTTTCCTTCCATATTATCTTTTCATTTAATCACTAGCAAAATGATTGATCATGTTTGTTTCTGAGTTGATGTATTTTAAAATTCATAATTGAAAAGAAACAGAAATTAATAACAAAAGTGTCTGAAGAATGAAATATGATAGAACAACAATCATACAAATGAATATATACATAATATTGTAAAATGGATTAAGTCCGACAATTATTTAAATTTATTTTCTCTTTATACATTATTTTTTTAATAAATACAAGTATTTAAGTAAATACTCTGTTTATAATAAACAGTAAAAACTACATTTACTGGTTTGAATGTCCCAGAAATTTCATAGAAAATATGTGTTATTCGACAGGAAACGAGCCTGTATCCTAGACGGTACCGTTATATAGCCTGACGGGCTATACCATTCAGCTACAGAGAAATTACTGACTTTTTTTATACGTCTCGAAGAGATATAATCATTCGGGAAAAATGATGGTAAATTTGTTGTTTAAAATTACTATTCGACATTGCTAACCAGACGCTTCCTTCCACACACACACACACACACACACACACACACACACACACATATATATATATATATATATATATATATGAGTATTTTCTTAAACAGGATATATCTTGTTGATGGAATATTTTAGTTACGTTCTGTTACTGAATATCATTGCTTTATGACTGGTGGAAAGTGTAAAAAATTGTATTAAGCATGATCTAATATTAAACATTAATAAGGACTTTCCTAATAAAATACTTGATTAATAAATAAATGTCATTTTCGCAGAGAGTCAATCACGATAGATTATATAAAAATCTAAATGAAGTCACAAGAATATTATTAATTTGTTTTACAATAACCAAACGCACTCAAGATGAAAAGCAATGAATATAATATAATCCATCGAAATATAACTTTTACATTGACAATCGCTGATGATTCATTGTATATGACAATAGGATTTCAGAAGTTGTAACCTTGGCCTTACCAATAACACTTCTTAACAAACAAATCAAAAACAATTTGCAATAGATTAATATTACTTTTTAAATATCTTATCGTTTATTTCTGTTGATAATCTGCTCTCCGACAAGCAATATGGTTTTCGCTTTGCCCGTTCTACAGCTGATGTGCTTATGGCCATCACTGAAATTGTTTACCAAGCCCTTCATAATAATGGAAAAACTCGTGCCGTGGCTCTAGATATCTCCAAAGCGTTTGATAGGGTTTGGCATGCCGGCCTTCTTCGCAAGCTTCAGGGTTATGGAATTTCAGGTCGATTGTTTGACAATACAATAATTCCTGTCAAACCGTGAAGGTCGTTCTCAACGGATCCTCCTCCAGCTCCTATCCCACGAACGCAGGTGTTCCCCAAGGCTCCATCCTAGGCCCTACTCTGTTCCTTATCTTCATCAACGATCTTCCTGGCGTCATAGATTCCCAAGTAGGCATCTACTCGGATTACACTACAATTTACTCATGCCTCAAAAACAAGTCTAGTGTTGACAAAACTAACATAGCCGTTCGCCTCGAAAAGGACCTCCAATCGGTTGTGAACTGGGGCAGGAATTGGCTGGTTAATTTTAACGCCTCAAAAACAAAGCTGCCCTCTATTACTCATCAGAGAGAACCATCCCTGCGACCCCCATTAGAAATACGCTCAACTTCTCGAGAGTTGCTCTCTGCGACTAATCGGTCTTACATTGACTGCTGACCTGAAATGGAACAAATACATTGAGTCAATAGCTTCGTCCAAGGAAAGTTAGCTCTCTGTACCGCACCAGGAAATTTTTCTTGCTGGAGTCGATCCTTCAAATCAACCATTCGCCCTTGCATGCAGTATTGATGCCATATATGGTCCGGTGCCTCTTCTGTTTGTCTCAAGGTTCTTGATAAGATCCAGAGAAGGATATGCAATGTAATTGGCCTTGATCTGGCATCTCGTCTGCAGTCTCTCTCTCACATACGTGCCGTCGCCACCCTCTGTCTTTTTTACAAATACTCTCACGGTAATTGCTCCAATGAGCTGCTTTCCCTGATTCCCAGACTTCATGAATTTAAGCGTTCTACTAGGCTGACATCTCACTCACACCCTTTCATTGTCGAAACTGTTAAATGTAGCCGTCTCTTCTACTTCAATAGCTTCATGTCTCGCACCTCCCTGTGGAACTCCCTCCCCTTTTCCTGATAGCTATAATCTCCAACTATTCAAATGTAATGTCAATCGACATCTTCAGGTACCTTGATCTATCCCCTATCCTTCTCTTCATCCTTTCATCTATCACTCCCTATTTGCTCTCGCCCACTTCTCTTTAAACCCCTTCGTGCTAGTGGCTTCCCACCTTGCTTGGGGTGAAAATATATATATATATATATATATATATATATATATATATATATATATATATATATATATATATATATATATAGTAGTAGTATTAATATTTACCCAGGAGACTGACCTATCATCTCCTTCAACAAAGTGTAATATCCAAACAAATACACGACGTCGCTCTTACTTTATTCCCGATTTTGTTGGCAAAAAAATCAATTTTTTGCCAATACAAGAGATTAATGCAGCGAATTTTCTCTCCATTTTACAAGGAAGAATCAGATCTCACCCCTTCTTCAGCAATTTTCTCATTCCATTAAAAAAAAAGTAGAGTCTCATACAATGAACGCCCTCGTGACAGTGGTCGCACGCAGGGACTTGACAATTTTTCTTCTTGCGACCATACGCGTGTGTATGGGTCATGAACAAAAATACCCCGCATTAAAAAGAACAAAAACAAACGACCTAGGGTCACATTCCTGAGAGGGACAAGAAAATAAAAGCATAGCTTTTGAACTCATCATGCTACAAAAAGTGAAATTAAAATTGAGTAAAAGAAAGCGACAAAGATTAACATCGCCATTTTGAATGATCTTTGATCTTGGCCAAAAGGAAAGTCGAGATATTTCGAATAATATGTACACTTACTGAATAGTTACCGAATACGTAAACTTATAATTTCTTATACTTCCACTTGCTGAATACTTACACTAACATAATACTTACATTTATACAATATTTACATATACTCAATACTTACACTTACGTTTACAGAATTTTTACACTTTCTTAATAGTTACAGTTAAATTTACAGAATATTTTCCTGTATTGAATAGATAATTATTACTACGAATTAGTTATAACTAAAACTCACTGAATAATTACACTTAATGAATGCTAACACTGACTGAATATATTTATAGAATATTTACACTTACAGAATACTTGAACTTATTGAATAGTCACACTTGCTAACGTTAAGGACTTCCCTTGTACCTTATCGATAAAAAAAATATCAGCGGTATTCACTCAAATTTTAAATAAATTTTATGAGGCGGACATGTATAATTATGTGGTAGTATATATATATATATATATATATATATATATATATATATAATTTATTTTAGGATATTAAAAACATGTAAAAAATCGCCACAAAAATTACAATTATATTTCAACACTACAAATCTGTTTCCTCGGGCGATGGTAAAATACTGGCGAATGAACAATTAATTTAATTTCAAAAGCAGAATACGTCCTCTTTTTCGAAAAAAAAAAACAATATAAGAATAACCCTGTTGGCTTTACCATGATTAACCAATGGAATGTGAACTATACTAAATTCAAACACATCGAAAAATATTGATATAGGTCATGAGACGAAGTTGTCTGCATATAAATCCTAGACAATTTAATTATGGACAGATACAAATTGCTACATTATTTCAGAAGATGTATAGAAGTCTGACGTTCAACTTCCTTAATAAGTAAGAGCAAAAGAGGTAGCTAACTAGTTATATACCTGTTCAATTTCTTACAAAAATTTTTGTAGTTGATAAATAGAAGGACCCTTCAGATAACTTAACCTTTTCAAAAGATCATAAATACGGAACAATTTTGACAAATTCATATGTAACCGTTAAGCAAAAAGCATCCATATGAGATGTTAATAATACTAACTAATCAATGTAAGATCTTAATAATAATACTAACTAAACATCAATATAGAGCTATAGTAAATCAAAATGAATCTTACAAATATAATAGTAATCCATATAAGATGCACTGCAGTTCATCTACTGATTATTACTATAAGAAAAAGTATTATCAAATTCAAAGTTTAAACATATTGTAAAGTAAAAGGTAGAAAATGCCTACAATTTACAGTCAATTCACTTCTTTTGTTTAATAAGGATTCAGCGTACTTGTAACCACGATTTTTAAAACAGTATTATAAACACAGCTATATTTATCAAACACATCTTTGTCAGATGTGCTTGTTGCTAATACTACATTCTAATACTAGATTAGGGTAAATGTTTGATTACAGATGGAGGGTGGGTAGAATTGGGGTGAATATATATTGGGTTAGCGTTTAACATTAGTATTTATCTTCACCTTAAGATTTAACGATTTTAATTCTCTATGAAACATTTTCCTTAATTTGTCAACCTTAATTTTAGTAGAATTTCTTATACGACTATAATCTCATCACCATAAGTGCTGAGATTATATCGAATAAATAAACCCACAAGGTCAGAAGATTCTGCAGAATCTAATGATCCCATAGAAATATCAAAGTCATCATCAGAGTTTTTAAGCCACTGTTCCTTATTGTTAATGAGAACAAATCGTCGACAGTTCATTATTATATTTATATATTTACTGGAAATATTAGAATATTATTTGGCAAATTACAAAGCTAAGGCAAAAAGATCCTTGGAAATGGAGGGGTAAATATCCATGATATCAAATTGGAAAAAAAGAGCAGCTTTTTTGTTGTTAATTCCTTTGAACCAATTAGTGACATCAGTGCTAACTGTCCATTGTAAAAGTCTATGGCATCGTTTAATTTGTTTGTTGATTCTATTCCGGATAATTTTGCTTATCCTTCCGATTTCTGGTCTGGTAGGGTGATAATCTTCGTTGGTAGTTTGATCTCAAAGTCTTGTTTATGATCTTTAATTAGGACGACGTACGATTCATTGGTACATAGCTTATTGCTAATTTTAAGTTTATCAATTATATTTTTACATGCAATGTTAAGTCTATCATCTAAATTAACAGTGTTAATATTCACCTTCTTATAATCTTTAGTTAATTGTTTTTATTAAAGCATTAGAATCTGTAGGATTAAATTTATAAAAAAAGCAATTTTATCAGATTAAAAAATGTTAATAATAATAATAAATTTATAAATAGAATCTAAATGCCTCTGAAAATGATTCCTATTTATAAGAAAAGAGATATCATTAATAATGCTTAGTAGATCATTTTCAAACCCGTGTTAGACCTTAATGGGAGGTGCAGTTTCCAAAATTTTCAAACCATAAGAATCTGATATATTTGAAACATCCCAATTAAGAAGGAAGAAGTGAAGAAGCTTTTCTGTTTTTTTTTCTTTAAAAAAGAGGAAGTATTCTGCTTTTGAAATTAAATTGATCGTTCACTTGCCAGTAGTTTACCATCACCCGAGGAGACACATTTGTATTGTTGAAATATAATTGTAATTGTGTAGCGTTTTTTTTTAAAATTAGATTTAAAAAAATTTTCTCATTACCTGGCTATATATATATATATATATATATATATATATATATATATATATGTCTCTGTCTCTCTATACTATATATATATATATATATATATATATATATATATATATATATATATATATATATATATATATAAGGAAAGAAAATAATGTAAAAGAAATCGGTTACATAAAATTAAAAAAAGAAATAAAGGATTACAAAATTCCCAGCATCCCTCATTCGTGCACATGTGTCGTCAGATCAACATACTAAATTCAGTCTGATGAAGTCCTAAAGGGCGAAACGTGACAAAGAAAAAATTTTTATATATATATATATATATATATATATATATATATATGTGTGTGTGTGTGTGTGTGTGTGTGTGCGTACCCCTAAAGAAAAGCGATACCAAAGGTTTAAAAGCAATTTTTAGAATAAAAAAATATTTCTTCAAATTTTCATTTTAGATTCAATTTCAGTAATTAAGTGAAAATCCTTTCTGTATTTGAAACATTTCTTTTTGAAATCTCTAAAAATCCATGATTTTAACCATATTTACAAATCTCTCAACACAACGTAATTCTCTTCGTTAAAAAATCTTTCAAAAATAAAATATACATTTCTGAAACTTTATTTGAGGGCGATTAGCTGTTTTAACGTTTCATTAATATAATTTAAAACAAATATTACTTTTAGTCTAAAATATCGCAGGAAACAATTATTTTAACATATAAGCGGTTGTAGTTTTTTCTAGTGAAGACATATTTGTAAACATTACTTGAATATAGCATGACTGCCCTTTTGATATATTTTAAGTAATCTAATGCTTTATTTAATTTTAGGTACCTTTAGGTTTAAATTTATTATAGTTACTGCTCTAATTTTCTAATAATGTCGTGTATAACTAATATAAACATTCTTCCATGAAATTAAATATGGAGGTGAGAAACAGATGTAAAAATAATTTTACTTCGATTTTCTCAAAAAGAACATTTCTCAGAATATTTACTTCATATGTAAATAAGTACATACTTTGATTAAAATCCAACAATTATTTGATTTTTGAAGGAATTTCCAAATCAATGTGTTTTTCACCGATTCTAATATTTCCTCTACCAATTTTGTGTCAACCTCTAACGCAAGACAAAATAACCAAAATTCTTCATGTTCTGAAAAAAGGATTAAAACTAATTTAATAATCAAATTATTAATGATTGATCTTTTCTCTTAATAATAACATAAAGATCTTAAGGATAAAACTTTGTTTTTATTACGTTTAGGACATTTTTCATCGTGTTTCATCAGAGCGAATATATACATATATTTCTACAAATATTTTCATAGCAACTGCACTGCTTTTTTTTTTGGTCCGGTGTCCCAACTATGTGAATTTAAGTGTGCTACTAGATTGGCATCTAGGTCCCACCCTATACTTTTGAAATAACCACCATTTCTATACCAAGTGTTTCTTTTCTCGCACTTTTTGCCTGTGCAACTCTTTCCATTTACTTGTTTTCCGGATAACGACAATTTTCAAAAAATTAAATACAACGTCAATCGCCATTTTCTGTCTTCTTGAATCCCTTTCATCTTTCATCCTTTTCCTAATCCACCTTATACACAGTCTTTTCTCTCACTTTTACTCTATCTCTAGCCCACTGCGTACCAGTGGCACTCCCGCCTTCCTTGGGGTGAAATGATAAAAAATCGATATATATATATATATATATATATATATATATATATATTGTAGTGATTTTGATCTTTCTTAAGTAAACAAATTATGGTAGCCTTGTGCCAAACAATGATAAGAAAATAGTTTAATTTATAATTATGAAACAGAATACAGACAGAGAGAAACAAAGACAGACATAGAAGGATGGACACACACGGGGTAATGGATGCATTCATCTGAACACAGTGTTTCTTTATAAATGGCGCATGCGTAGATGTTCTGATGGTTCTGAATGGTAAATAATTGGGCGCCAATACTTTTTTTACCACCTCGGCTGGCAATTGTCTAGACGTCGTCTCGTTGTTGCTATCAATACACGACGTAGATTTTCAGATAACCTCGATCTTGACACGAACTTAGAAAACAATCGACCACGGCGAAGGGAACCAACACCTAAGCAAAAACACACACACACACACGCACGAACACACACACACACACACACACACACACACACACACACACACACACACACACAGAGCTTACAGCCACAGAAGGTTGAAACACCCACCGGTTCCAGTACGATCACCGAAGTTAAGTAAACGTTGAATCTGGTCAGTACCCAGATTGGTGACCGCTGAGGAATACCAGGTACTGTAAATGTTGGATGTGCGGGTGGTGTAATGGATAATGGCTCGGGATTGTTAATCGGAGAACCAAGTTCCAGTCCCCGTTGTGTTAGTTATATAGAGTTGCGCGCAAGTATCCTTAGGAAAGTTATGAATCCACCTTTTCTCCTCCATCTAAGTGCTAATCAGTAAGATTTGTCATTATTTGACCATTATTACCTCAAAAAATCTTACAAACTAAAAATATTGTATGAATTTTAATAACCTGGAGTGGTTTGATAAGCCATAAAAAAGAGTCAATCAATCAAAACACACAAACACTGTATGTATGTATGTGTGTGTGTGTGTGTGTATATATATATATATATATATATATATATATATATATATATAAGATGTTAAATATATGTATATACACGCACATATCTGCTATATTAGCAGTATACACGCGAGTATTTATATATATCAGTTGATAAATCACAAAAAGAAACAGAATGTAGTTTTTAATACTTCAAACTTTATTATATTATACTGATTTTAAATACGACTTATATATGTGTTTGCGTGTGTCTGTGTGCACTGACTTGGGTTTAACACACGCGCGCACATACACACATATATATATATATATATATATATATATATATATATGTGTGTGTGTGTGTGTGTGTGTGTGTGTTTCTCTCTGTGTGTGTGTGTGCGCGTGTGCGTGTGTGTGTGTGACTGTGTGTGAAATAATAAAATTGTGAATGAAAACACACAAAAAAAGCTGCTAAGTGAAGAGATTGCCTTCTTCGTCAAAGAAATAACAATTATTATGTGTGCGTGTGTGCTTGTAATGAAACAGAAAAAAATAAACGTGGAAAGCCATTCACAATAAATTACGCGCAATTCTATAATTGAATGGCGTATTATTGACCACAGAGAATTGAAATACAATCAGGATATGAATGGACAAGTTCTATCAAACATAGTTTCTTTCACATTTAATATAAGGTTTTACAAATACACGAATGCACCCCGCACACATATATATGTATGTACCTATGTGTACAAAAGCGGACAATTGTTTCTGTTTTCAGAAAAGTGACGCTAAATATCTTTTTTTATTATCTTTGATCACATTGTTCCAAATAAAACATCAATAAAGAAAGCCAGAAAACGACTTTGCAATAACATAATATTATTATTTCCCGCAGACACACATACACACACACACACATATATATATATATATATATATATATATATATATATATATATATATAGGCAGCATATATTAATTCAAGTATGTTTGGTGAAATAAAAAAAATTAAGAAAAAATACAAAATTTTCTTTCTAATAATTTTTATTTTCCAAAATACTTTCAATCTTATCTGAGAATATTTTCATGGTTGCATATCTAAATTAAAAATATTTTCATCCCGATGCAAGGAAGGTTACTTCTGTGATTTTTAAAAAGATTTTAAAAATTTTTCAATTGTATTATTTTAATTTAGTATATTTTATATAACACTTTGTACCTACAAACATTTAAGAAATATTTTGGTATATTCCTAGTAAAATTTATATATTTTTAGCCGCAATTGTCTTATATAAAGGGCTTCCAGAATTTTAAGTTTTTGCTTATTATTATTTTGATGAAGAACTGATGTATTTTCGACTAATATCTATCTAAACTGTGAATGTGGACATGAGTGTTCCTTTAAATGTTCAAAAAATATATATATATATATATATATATATATATATATATATATATATATAATTTCTAAATCGGTTGTAGAAGCAAAAAAGAAGTCGAGCTGTATAGCATAAGATTCCTTCTGAAGTTTCCCTAAGAATAAATAGTGTGTTCAATAGCAATAATCGAGTAAAAAAAGCGTTCACTGCCTCGACCAACTCGGAATAGGTCAACAGTTCAAGAGATTGAGCCATTCCTATCTCTTCGTTGGCGCGCTCGATATAAGGAATGCCAATGACAAGCGGTGCACTTGAGGTAAGAAGAAGTGGCGGTATCGGATTAATCAGATAATCGACTAAGGTGCCCCACGCAATGCCCATGAATCCCTCCGACGTTTGCCACGGAAGTTGAAACCCATTGTGTAAGAATTCACCTGCTGAATCGAACAGTTCCGAAAATTAGTGACGCTGGTGACAAAAATGTAAACACGTGACATTAATTCTGTTGCTTTAACTCTGATCCATTTTGTCAGTGCAATATTAACAGGGGGACGCCAGCCCGTACAAACATCTGAGAAAGGACACTTTAATTATTGACACAATTTGTTCTAACAGCTGTCCTCATCTTTATTGTCATATTCAGATCATTTCGGCTGTTGTACGCTCCGGCTATCTTCAGGTTATATACGCTGGAATTTTGAACCGAACGCTTTAATTCGTAAAGCGGGGTAGATTGTTCTAGTTCCGCGTGCCATGCCTTTTTTGGAGAGCTTCAGATATTTTCTTTAGGTAACTTAACACTCACAAGTTTTAGTTCACTTCTGCAGTAGCCAGTTATTGAACTCACAACTCTTTCGGTCAAGTCACTGGATCCAACCAATGGTTTTATCTAATGGGCCATGTGGTTAAAAGGATTGGTCGGATCCAGTGAATGACTCAAAGAGTTCTGAGTTCTGAGTTCAATACCTGTTTGCTGCAGAAAAAAACCAAAAACCAAAAAAAAAAAAAAAAACCCCCAAAAAATAAAACAAAAACATTCTGATTGGCACGAATAATTAAATAAGGAAATAACGTTTTTTCACTAAGGAAGATCATAAATGTAAACACCTTTTTTTTCAGAAATAGGAAAACGTTAAAGATAATTATTTTTGCTAGACAGTTGAGTTAAAGTGAGATAACTGAGACATCCAGAAGAGGCACGGCAAGTGGCACTAAAACAACTTACCCCGGTGGATGGAATAAAGGGTTCAATTGCTATCACCTGAAGAAAGACGGAGCTTACAAAGGTCGAAACGTCGTGAATATGACAACAAAGATGAGGAAAACAGAACAACGTAAACTGTAAATAATTACAACGCCACATATCAGAAATATAGGCAGAAAATAGCTTTAACAGATTTTTTTTTAATTAATTATAACTTTGCGCTTTCATACTTGTTTATAATTGTAACAGTGTGCGTTTCATGCGCATTTACAAAAAAATTCACAACTATGATTTACATTAATTTTTTGTCTTAGCCATTTACATCTGAAAATGAACTTGAATGCGATTGAAAGTACCTGGCAAGATAAAAAGTAACCAAAACTACGGCATCTAAAATTAAAATAAAAAATAAATAGACATAATATATCCAGATTATTCAACGAAACATGCTTGAATATCTATCTATCTATCTATATATATATATATATATGTTTTTGTCTATTATTTTTATAGATACAAATATTTAAGTAAATGCTCTAACTAAACAGTATTGACAACATTTACCGGTCTGAACGTCGGTAGGTCACATATCTTCTTTGATATTTCTAGGGCATTCAGACTGATCGATGTTGTTAATACTGTTTATTAGAAACAAACCATTTACTGAAATATTTATATCTATAAAAATAACGCATAGGTAAAACATATACTGAAAAATTTCGAACTTAGGCCATCTTATAATATACATATATATTATAAATTAATTGATTTAATATATGGTTTTCCCGCTACACAGTTCTAACCATGTTTCAAATGCTCTGTAAATTTTCACTATTTTGTAAAAATAAAAATATCTATAAGAACACCGGATTATATATCTTACTGTTCTTTTCTTTTATTTTTACACACACACACACACACACACATATATATATATATATATATATATATATATATATATATATATATATATCACACTGAAAGTTGGTGGGATATGCTGATTGAGATAAATCACATTATTTTATAAATGCATTTTATATTTTGCTAGTAAAACAATAATTAAAACATGTAAACATCAAATTAAATAAAGTACATGTGACAAAAATAAAGTTTGTATAATTCTGACGTGTGTGAAAATCAAAATTTCATATGTTTACATTTATTTTTCAGCACAGCTTAAACTCTCTGAGGCAAGCTTTTTTTGTAATTTCATTAAATATTCACCAGGAATCGTTCTCCAGGCTTCTTGAATGATGTTCTTTAGTTTTTGTTTGTCTTTTTTCGTCTTCTGTCACACTTCTCTAATAATATTGAGATTCTTGTTCTTGGAAAACAAATGCGTCAGTGGTATTATTTCATCACGTGTTTTTTTTATTATGTAGTTAACGTTTTACTGAATTTGTAGTGTGCAGAGGAATCATTGATAGGTTGAAAAATGAAGCCATAGTAAATGAAAGGCTTTCCAAATAGTATTTCATGGATGATAACAATCTGGTGGCGGTTTTCTGCATTTGTAAGAACATCAAATAGATCCCCAACACCAGGACCTTTACAATCATATTTTACTCAAGTAAAAATACACTCTTTAAAACTAAAAAAATGGCCCCCGCAACAAAAAGAATTAGACGATTTTAATTTATTTTTATTTTATATATTTTTATTTATTTTTTTTCGGTTTTCGATTTATAGTAACATAGTAAAAATAAATAAAAAACAAAAACATTGATCCAATTAAATAAATAAACAAATAAATAAAGTAACAAAAAACTCCCGCCAAAACAAACGTTGGAATAGATTACCCACTATGCACCACTGACCCATATATATTAATGTTTAGCATTAAACAGTCTGTCGCTTCTGTATGTATTGTCATCCATAGACAAACTGTTTCGCTGTTTCACAGCTCGTCAGTGTTGCTAGGCATCCGATTGCCTCAAGCCGGGATTGAAACCCGACTGATTTGGCATCGGAGATTCTACCTAAGCCATTGGCACACGGCAGCGATGAAGGTGAATTTAAAAGTATTTATTTTTAGATAAGCACGCCAGTGACCGGGAGAACTCTATTCGTCTGAACGAAGAACAGTAATAATAGCAATAGCAGTAATAATCAATGTTTAAAAATTCACTTTTCTTACCAAGAGATAAACCGAAATTTTTTTTATTTGGGAACATGTATATATTGTCATCTAAAGACAGACTGTTTCGCTGTTTCACAGCACATCAGAGTAGCTAGACATCCGACTGCTTCAAGACGGGATCGGAGACTACCCTTAAACAATTGGCGCACGGCAGTGATGAAGGTGAATTTAGGTAAATTTATACACACACACACATATATATGAGTGTGTGTGTGTGTGTAATCGAGTTCTCTCGGTCACAGTCGTGTTTATCTAAAAATAAATACGCCTAAATTTACTTTCATCCCTGCCGTGCGCCAATTTATTATATATATATATAAGTTTATGAAAAACTAGGTAATCTGTATGGGTAAACCTAAGGAGGATAAAATCCAGAGAGTTCAATGTAAATCCAGAGCAAATAATTTAAATAAATTTAAATAAAATCAGACCACTTTATGGTTCCATGTAATAAATTATTTCACCACAGCCCTTTTAAAGGACTGAGGATCATCAGATTTTACTTCCAAACAAAAAATAAAAAGAAAATTTACACATTTTTGACGGGCCGTATTAAACATATGTAAATTAATGAAGTGAGGAAGTGAGGGGAGAGAGAGAAGACATGAGTGATTTAGCAGACATTGACACATTTAAACGGTAAACTTAATGGAAGTTATATATTGATATCGAAGGGGTAGAGAAGAAAAAAACCCATAGAGAAAAAAAGAGATAAGGAAGTTATGAGAGAAAGTGTCACTAGTTTTGTTGTGTCGTGGCACAATAGTAAAAATAAGAAAATCAAGTCGAAGTTGGTTTAAAGAACAAGTGTATTTAACATCACAGATACAAAGGTAGGAAACGGGTACTACTCAGCTAGGCAGTTGTAGTACTGTCGCTGCTTACACCGGGTAGGTATTACTGGCACTATATATAGTGAGAACCGGTGTAATTCCCTTGTGTTAGAGGCCGGTGCAAGACCCCCCTTTGAAAATATCCCGTCTGGGAATTAATAACGTTTTTGTTTTGGGTTCACCCTAATCAACTCCGTTCATTTTCGTTTTCTTTCTGACCTCCTATTCTCAGGAGCTATCTCTGGTATGGGCACCTGAAAAGTGTTAAACACTGTGTCCATAATGTCCTCCTCGGGCGATCTGGTCACCTCACTGTTCGAGTATCTTTTCCGGATTTGGTTAGTGTGACGTTTGTGCACGAAATCTGGTCTCTTAATCATATAGGCCATGTTGCCTATTTGTTTCTCAATAGTGCCGGACTCCCAAAAGGTCCTATTATTTCTATGCATCTTGTAGAAAACTCTTTCGCCAACTTTATACCGTTTTTTTGTTATTGGTTTTTTGAGGTTTGGCCTATCCTGGTTTGGTAACAACTTGTGGAAAATTGATCTAACCTTGCGTCGAACATGACCTCAGCAGGTGTCTTCGACGTTTCGATGTTTGCATTCGGAGTGACCCTGTAAACTTGTAAGAACTGTTGGATTGACTTATCCGTCTGTGATCCACTAGCCTTTCTCAGGGTTCTCTTGAACGTATCTACGAATCTCTCCGCTTGCCCATTGCTTCTTGGATGGTATGGTGGAATGGTTATATGCTCGATTAGATAATCCTCGCAGAGATGTTTAAATTGCGTTCCATTGTCTGTGACAATGCAGTCTACAACTCCAAACCTAGCGAATAGTTCATACAGGAAGTTAATAGCTGCCTCTGTTGTGGGGTTCTTGCATTTCAGTACTTTCGGCCACTTAGACTGTCTATAACAATGAGATAGTAGAAACCATCTAACGGTCTAGAAAAATCCAAGTGAATTCTCGACCAAGGTTGGTCCGGTTTTGCCCACGAACCGAATTGAGTCGGAGGAGCTTTCATAGCTAATGCGCATCCTCTACACTCCCTGACTTTTCTTCTATATCCTTATCCATGTTTGGCCAGAAAACGAAAGAGCGCATAAGGATTTTCATTCTTGATATACCTGGATGTCCTACATGGAATTCCTTGAGCATTCTTTTCTGTAATGTCGTAGGAATTACGACCCTGTCGCTATATAACAGGACGTTATCAGAAATTGAATAAATTTCCTCATCCAGTTGGTTACTGTTGATTTTTTCTTTCGTGCTTATAATAAATTCGTCCACCTCTGCCTTACTCTTAATCTCATCAAGTGTTACTGGAAGTTGTTTTATCGTGTCACATAAAGTATTTTCTACTTCAACTTCCGCTTGAATGGCTGCTATTACCATATCCTCCAATGGTTCTGTGTGCTTAGGTATTAACCTTGATAAGCCATCTGCAAGACCAAGTTTTTTAGATGGTACATACTCCATTTGAAAATTATAATTCAGAAGAATGGTATCCCATCTTTGGAGTCTATTCGCCGTATGTTGTGGTAGTCCCTTTTTCGATCCAAAAATCGTTAGTAAAGGTTTGTGATCTGTTTGTAACAAAAATTGTCTACCGTGCAAGAAACGATGAAATTTCTTTACTGCGAATATAATGCTTAGCGCCTCTTTCTCGATTTGCGAGTAGTTCTTTTCTGCTGGTAAAAGTGAACGGGATGCATGGGCTATGGGTTTTATTTTTCCATCATCAATTTTGTGTAGTATGCATGCTCCTATGCCATAGGCACTGGCATCGCTTGCAACTATAATATCACGCTTAGGATTATAATGTGCCAGAAACAAGTCAGACGTTAATATATCTTTAATTTCCTGAAATGCTTCTTCGCACTCTTGCGTCCAGACCCATTTTGGGTCCTTCCTTAACAATTCATTTAAGGGTGATCTTAGTTTATGCATATTTGGCACGATTACATTGCAATAATTCGCCAACATGAAGAAATTTTGTAGAGACGCAATATTTTCTGGAGCAGGCATGTCCCTTATTGCACTCAATCTATCTGGATCCGGCCTTCTTCCATGTTCATCGATAATTTGCCCCAAGTATTTTATTTTTTCCATGAAAAAGGTACATTTTTCCTGTTTCAGTTTAAATCCATAATCCTGGATCCTTTTGAATACTTGGTTTACATGAGCTTTGTGTTGTTCTTTGCTAGCGCTGTTCATTAACACATCGTCCAGGTACCCTACTGCGAAGTCCAGCCCACTTAACATCATGTCCATTGTTTGCTGAAAAATCGCAGGGGCGACTTTTACCCCAAAAGGAAGTCTGTTAAACTTGTATAATCCCTTATGAGTATTGATGCATAGCAGCTTTGAACACTCCTGATCGACTGGGATTTGTAAATACGCGTCACTGAGGTCGATTTTAGAAAAATATTTCCCTCCACTCAGTTTCGCGAATATTTCTTCAGGGCTCGGAAGGGGATAATGGTGATCCTTTAATGCATTGTTTAAACCTGTTGAGAAATCGGCACAAACCCTAATCTCCTTGCTCTTTTTTTTAATGTAAACTGTTGGCGTGATCAATTTTTTTCTAGGACACCCATGTTTTCGAGTCTTTCTAATTAATCGTCTATTTGTTCTATAGCGGCGTATGGAACCTTTCTTTCTTTTTTGAACACTGGCTGTTCATTTTCTTTGACTTCAAATTTTGCTACCGCTTTTTGTACACATTCCAAGACCGCCTGTAAATACGTCTGGAAAATTCTCTTTTAACTCCCTCTTAAGTTTTTTTTGCCTCCATATTCGCATCCTCAACCTTTTGACAAAAAAAGAGCTTAAAGGCAGATCCCATAGTCTAAATTTTTCGAACAGATCAGTTCCAAAGAGGTTATTTGATTTTCGCATGACAAAAATTTTCGCTTTTCGGTCTTATTCTGAAAAGAAATATTCGTCAATAATTCTCCTTCGAAGGTGATTTTTTCACCACTGACGCTTCTCGCCGTTTTATGTGATTTAATCATAGTGGGTCTCCCAAGCTTCTTCCATGTCTGTATATTAATGATGGAAATATCAGACCCACTATCAAGCTGTAGTCTTACTTTCTTTTTAAACATTTTGACCTGTACAAATTTCCGGATATTTCGTTCCTCAGGTTCAATTTTCGTTAGTTTAATGGATGTCTTCTTTCTACCAGATTTTTCCCTACAATGTGATGCCTTATGCCCCTTCCGGTAGCAGTTATCACATTGTTTGAATTTGTAGGGACACTCATTGTACCAATGTTTATCTCCACACCTCCAACACGGTCCAGGTGGATCTTTTCCTTGTTTTTTCCTCTGGTTATTTTTTGAAGTTAAATTTTTCTTCTGATGGACCTTTTTAATGTGCGACACTCCGCTTTCCTCTATGTCACGACTGTCCTGTTTCAACGCAACAAACCGTTCACAGTCTTCCGCTAAGCTTTGTAGTTTTGAATTCGGCTCATTTTCGAGTTTATTTTAAAACACGACGCCTGATCTCAGCGTCTTTACCTAAAACCATCCCTTGCACAAATATTAAACATTTAAAATTATCTGATGATAATTCCTCCAGTTTAAAATCGTCGCAATGCTTGTTTACAATACTTCCATAAGTAGTGTAATCATCTTCCTCTCTTCTAGTGACATTCATACACTTATATCTTCTGTAAAAAAAGTTTTTTTAGAAAACAGTTCTGTTAGTAGAGTAACTGTCTCTTGAAAGTTTAACTCACTGGTCTTTTTGGAAGGATAAAATTCACGAACTTTGTATGCTCGGCAGTTCCCAATTTTCTTAGCAGAAACCTAACTTTTTAGCGTCTGTCCATGTACCGCAATCCGATACAAAAATATCCTCATATCTTCTATAGAAATGAGCAAACGTGACATCGTCTTCTGGATTATAATTGAAACTTTCAATAGCGTTCCACACAGCCGTCTGGGAGAATGCGTTATGATTCTCGCTTTCATTCGTTAATTGTGTTGCCTCCAGAAGTTTCCTCTGTTCCTCCTGTGTTTTCATAAAGATTTGTTCGACGCGTTTCTGTTGTTCCAACAACTCTTTTTTAAATTTCTCCCCACTTTCAAGTTGTCGTTGAAGTTGTTGCTTTTGCAACGCGAGACTTTGTTCCGTTTGAAATTTGAACCATTGAAGAAGAGACTCTCTTAATTCTGCGTCCATGGTACGAATTCAATTTACGCACCATACAGTTTACACCTGTATTAACAAATCAGTTTACCCAAGGCTTGCTTACTAAAATTAGTTTGCTCAACTAATACACAAACAAGAAATATGTATTTCTCGTAAAAAAACAAAAAAAATCCGTCGCTTTAAGGAGTGTCGACCAATGGGAAAGTCACAAAATTTTTTCCCATCCTCTTTGTGGTTTTGCACAAATATGACTCGAATTTTTAACAGTCTTTGTTAAGCACAAATGACTTACGCGAATATATATTTTTCATTCGACAAATCATTTAACTTTGAAGAGGAGAAAAAAAAATCTTACCCTGACAAAAAAAAACTCTGGTTTCTTGTAAAGAAACAAAAAAACAGTGAACCTCTTTTTTTCGTAACCCTTCGTGTCAGTATTTTCAACTATAATTGACAATATTATCCGCGTTCTCACGCTGTAGACTTTTGGTAGCAAATTTTTGGTTGTTTTTAATAATTTTTTTTTACGTCGCCAAATTACTGTTGTAGTAATTAATTTGCTATTAATCCTTGCGTATCCACATATCTGTTCGAAATGACGAAGGTGTTTTACCGTAAAAATCTTGCGAATCCTTGTATTTCAATCACTTTAGGTGATTGTCTGCAGTGATATCGTTTCGATTCCGACGTCGCCAATCTGTTGTGTCGTGGCACAATAGTAAAAATAAGAAAATCAAGTCGAAGTTGGTTTAAAGAACAAGTGTATTTAACATCACAGATACAAAGGTAGGAAACGGGTACTACTCAGCTAGGCAGTTGTAGTACTGTCGCTGCTTACACCGGGTAGGTATTACTGGCACTATATATAGTGAGAACCGGTGTAATTCCCTTGTGTTAGAGGCCGGTGCAAAAAATTTTCTATGTAAAAAAAAAAAAAAAGTCTCGAAACAGACGCTCTTATTTTGTTTTACTTTGAAAGTGTTATTTTGGGGGTTCATAAAGATTATAATGTTTGATATAAATTTGAATGTCTCTAAACTGTCTATAAATAATTTAATTTGATGTTTGTTAGTGATTTAAATTTTATTAAAATTTTAGGGATTATCTATGAAATAGTCGATTAGAAAAATATTCATAGAAAGTACATTAAAAGAATAAAATTTTATTTTAAAATATAAGTTTACTTCTAGTAATCTTTTTTTTATTTTTATTTTTTAATCTCTTTGAAAAAAAATTATTGTTGATTATTAAGTTGACATCTCCATCCGTTTGAATTTTGTTCATGAATTTAACTCGTGACTGTTTCTAGATAGGTAATCTCTTTTACTTAAATTTTAGTTAAGTTAATATGGGGTAATATTTGAAGGTAATATTAAAGATCTTGCTCTGTCATATACTGTATACACACCCATGCAAATATCACATATACACACGTCCCTTTACATGTGCAATCACTCATACAGGTACCATGTGTCGATTTACACAGGTAACTTCATGTATTAAAGATATCAAA
Source organism: Acanthosepion pharaonis (assembly GCA_903632075.3). NCBI lineage: Eukaryota > Metazoa > Mollusca > Cephalopoda > Sepiida > Sepiidae > Acanthosepion > Acanthosepion pharaonis. The sequence goes on from CAHIKZ030000291.1 coordinate 999,015, forward strand.
AATTTTTCCAATTTAAATATTTTATCATCAATAATGATTATTAAAGGGTAATATATTTCAAATTAAATTAAATTATCAATTTAAAAATTTTTCCTCTATGTTATAAAAAATTTAAAACTCACACTTCCAATTGGAGAATATTAAATGAGAAAATGAGATAAAACACTAATAACAGGACTGTAAGTCTTTCTTTTATAATATTCTATGTATCCATAAATATACACAGACACATATCCGTACACATACACACATACATATACATACATATCCATATATATACATATATTCGCATATACACATACACACACGCATATATATATATATATATATATATATATATATATATATATATATATATATATACATGTATATACTCATACATACACACATACACATGTAGATACACACACATACATACATATACATGTAAATATACACACATATATACACACATATATATACACATACACATACATATACAAATATATACACATATACACACATATACATATAGACACATATACACATACACACAAATATATACATATACATATATACGCCCACATGTGCGTGCATGAAAAAAACATATCAGGATCCATGCTTAATTACCTTATTATATCTATATTCTCCCATATCATATATATGAACTCACAACTTCTTATATTTATACATACATACATACATACATACATACATACACTATCTATGGAACGACATAAATGTACCCATTTATATATACACACCCACACTCACACAGACATATATAGAAATTATAAAAAATTGTATACATACACATCCACACATATACATGTACCCACATATCCACACATGCACATATATACCCCCATATATACATATAACTACATATATTAAAAAAAACAAAAAAAAACAGATCACCTATATACATACATATACATACATATCCATAACCATACCCACCCACTCCAAAAATGTGACCACAATACACAAAAATAACACATGCATGC
>CAHIKZ030000291.1:1002500-1230000 GCA_903632075.3 Acanthosepion pharaonis
ACTTTACAAACACAAGCTACCGCATTGACAGGACGTGTCTCGTTTCCCGAGTGAGATTTATTAGGCACTAGCCATACCTCGTGCCGCATATAACAGACTACACTATTTCCGGTGAAAAAGAAATATCTCCACAAGGTATCGTATAAATATACATATCTATTCAAGGCAAGAATATATCCCAATTCTGTAATCGAATCGCCCCGCCACAACCTAATGCTATTACAAATTTTCAAAGAAACATGTTGTCAGTCACTGACTCACAGACAGTCGAATAGTAATAGTTTATTGAAAAATGAGTTATGTTAGACGTGGTTCTGTATATGAAAATATATACTGTTGAAATAACTAAATGCAACCGCAACTTCTCTATGCCAACAGTTTCTTTTCTTGCACTTACCGCCTTTACTTGTTTCACTAATAAATACAATCTTCAAAAATTTAAATGCAATGTCAATCGCCATCTTTTGGCTTCTTGAAATCCCGTTCATATTTTGTCCTTTCCTCAATCTTCCCAATACTCAGTCTTTTCTCTCACTTTCACTCCCTGCGAACTAGTGGAATTCCGCCTTGCTTGGGGTGAAATGATTAAAAAAAAAAAAAAAATAGAATCCACTATTTCTTGAATTCATTCTCAATTTTTTTGACTGTCAAAAATTACAACCAAATGTTGTAATTTTTGACTGTCAAAAATTACAACCAAATGTTGTAACAATTGGAAACATATTTTCGTTTTAGGTGTATTCGAAAAAAAAAAAAAAAGACAGAAGAAGAAAAAAAAACCCAAACTAAAACAAACCGGCTTCCACCATTGAACATTTAAGTTAAGACATTTTAATTATCACGCTAGCGACTTGCATTGCAGTTAGTTTCATCTTTTGTCCACTATCACTATAAGTTTTATATATTTCACCTACAAATCAATATAAATCTCTTTATTGAAAAAAAAAAAGATAAATTTTTTTTTATAATGTGCTAAGTCAAAGATTAATTTATTGATTTGCTTTTTTTAAGAGTTACAATTTTTACCAGCGTAAGAATTTGGATATAATGATTTACCTATACAAATCCTACGAAGTAAAATATACCTGGATTTCTAATTTTCCCAAGGGTATTGGCATGTAAGTGAATATAATGAATCTAACTGGAATTAGAACTCGGTTCTTCAATTTCCAATCCCGTGTTATTATCAAATTTACCTTTTGCACATCGAAGGTTACAGCGCCTGATATTCCCAATCGGTCACCCATTTAGGTAGTGACCAGGCTCGACTGCTTAATTTCATGGATCGTAAGAGAACCGGTGTTTCAACGTGATATGGACGTGATAAGTCTTAGTTAAAGGAACAGTTTTTTTATTATTATATACTATGTCAGATTTTATTTTGGAAGTCAGTAATTTCACAATATAATGATCAATTAATCCATATCAGTTATAAGTCCGGGATATATATTTTATTTATATGATAAATAAACAGTGCGAATTTCAGTTTATGATGCTACAAATATTTACAATAATTGATTTGCTGATATCAAATTTTATTTTGCTTATTATTATTATTAAATCTCCGGAAGACCTAATGCAAGTAGTTGTGTGTTGTTATGGCTACATTTAACGATTTGTTTTTCTAACTCGCATAACATCACTAGCATTACGTGGAAAGAGTTCTCTTTAGTGTGTGGGCTGTACTTATCAACAGATTTTTTTGTATTTCTATTAAGCTGGGATTTCCAGAGATTTTTTTAGTGTGTTGTGTTCCATTTTTTTTTATCATTCCAGTCGCACCTACTATGACTGTTACTATTCTTGTTTTCAGTTTGCAAATTCCTTGGTCGTTATGTTACAGCCCGCTGTATTATTATTATTATTATTATTAAAGACTTTTTCCTCAAATATCAACTGAATATAAAAATGTTACGAATAGTTACTGATATTTATTAGTTTTAAACATGAAAATTATTGGTTTGTTATATTTGTTAATAGATGACATTTCAAGACGCGATTTCGTTCCACACGTTATTGAAATATATTCTTCTTTCCTCGGGTGACAATCGTTTATTTTCGATTCGTGATTTACTTGGCAGAAAGAATTATTACAGTTGTCTATTTTCTGCGGTAGACTGGTTGCCAAACAAGGCTATAGGATCCATGCTGCACATGCTATTTAACCCAAGCTGAGGCGTAGATGAAATGAATCCATAACTTTCTCAAGGGCATTTGCGCTTAAGTGAATGCAACATACTCGACTGGACGTGGAACTCAGCTCTCCGAACTCTCACACCAGCCGCACATTCACGCTTACAGCACCTGGTATTCCCAAGCGGTCATCCATCCAGGCCTTAACTTCTGTGATCGGACGAGGACCGGTGTTTCAACCGTGATACATCTCGAAGCGTCTTTTATTTGAATTCGAAGGTTTCTTGAGAATTTTAAATGTTTGTGCGTAAAAAGATAAAATTGGGGGACATATGATGTTGTTTTGTCATTGTGGTGAACAGCCCCGTAGAAGCAAGCGAGTGGCTTGCATCTGGTGCATAGGAAAATAAGAGTCTTACATTAACTGGCGGTACGTGACATCAGCAAGTTTGCCCCGTGAAAATGGCATTACGCTCCCGTTTAGCAGTTCCAGCACTATGTGCGATGACGAGGGTTTTTGTACAGTTTGGCATGCTTCCACCAATAGCAAGTCACGTGCTGATTGGTGTGCTTATTTTCGTATGCACCAGATGCAAGCCACTCTGGCTCGCTTGCTTCTACGGGGCTGTTCACCACAGTCATTTGGCGCTTTTTTATTTCCAGAAAGGAAGAGAAACACTGGAAAAATCAGCCAAATATATATACATACCGTTTATGGAGAGTGTTCCATATTCGACACTACTGTCCATAAGTGTTCCGTTCCGTCCATGGAAAACCCAGAATGTCGCCTGCTGTCGTTGATGTCGAAAAGCCGATTAAACATAATCCAGGTCACATGACACGGAGCATCGCAGAGATAATCTATATATCCCCTATGAGTTCTGTTAAGCATTTAGCATTTCTTGGATACGTGAATACGACGATATTTGTGTGCCTCACGATTTAACAAAAAATAATTCGTTTCAATCTAAGATTCTCTACAAAACAACCATGTCTGAAAAGGTAAAAAAAAAAAAAAAAAAAACGATTATAAGCGATGAAAAGGAATTGTTTACAACAATTTGTAGCGAAAAACATCCCATAAGGAAATCAGCCATCGTGAACCACTCCAAATCCTCAATCTACAAAATAGATTAAACTAACTGCATTTTAATCAACGCTTTGGACTGGAATTTTGAAGTTTTAATTTTCTTCTTATCTTTTTATTCCTTTGTTCCTTTACCTATACACATTATCTGAAAATAATTTACATATATACACATACACACACAATATATATATATATATATATATATATATATATATATATATATATATATATATATATAAAAGAGTTCTGCTAAAAAATGTATCTGAACTGTCGCTATCGTAAATTCTGTGGCGCATGCACACTAAGTTATAAGGTTCTTGCTTAATTTAGTTGTTAATAGAAGTGCTTGGAAGGCAAGTGTGTAGAGTGTAGTCGTCTCGCTACACCACGGAGGTCCCACCAGTGACCATGATTTGTGCATCAGTTTTTAGTCAGAGACAGCAATCCCCAGGTCCGTCAACCGCTATATTACCCAGATCTCGCCCCTCTTTCGAAAATCAAATCCAAAATTTCAAAGATGTCTAAAGACATGGAATCCGCAATTGTTATGTGTTTTCTTTTTTTATCACCAGTACTGATAGTTTTTGAGCAGCCCTCGTATATTTAGAGAGGGAGTAAGCGATATATATGGAGAGGGTGAAGGCGAGAGAAAGGGAACTCCTGAACATAATGGCTACTAGAACAAGAATGGCTTCAATGAATAAGATTATATAGAGGAACGAGGTGTAAAGAAAGAATTCGTTTTTACACTGGATTTATTCATTCCATAAAGTGACCATTCCAAGAGAACTGAAAGAACTACTAGGGTTTATTTTCATTAGACTCGATCCATTGCAGACTTGGAAGAAAAAATGAAAAAACGCTTATAGTTATCAAATTTTTGATTTTTTTATCAAAATATTTACGAGAAGAAAGGACTATCTATTAACTGTAAGAACACCGATTGCCTGTTTGGCAGCAAGTGACAACTGAAAATGTGACTTGTGTTAAGCAGCTAGGAAAATCTTAGAACAGAAAGTAAATAAACTAAACTCTTATGCAATATCAGTCCGTCTATATGCCGGTGAATGCTGGACAAAATCTTCACAGATGAAGAAGACACTTGAGACAACATGAAAAATACTGATAATATCAGGGACGTAACATGTGAGCAACGACGAAGTTTTACAGAAAATGTAAACAAAATGGACACTCATATTTAACGTTAAAAAGAGATAGTTGAAATTTTTAGGGTACACAATGAAGAAAGACAGCTTGGAAAATTTGATACTCACAGTACATTGAGTCAAATAAAACATAACCTATCAAAGGAGCTTGAGTAAGTGGATGGCAGAAGACGGTTTAATAGAGATAACAAAAATAGAAAATTAAGTGCTACAAAGAACAGGGTATTGGGGGGGACCATGATCGCCACATAGAAGATACAGACTTGAATATCTGGCTAGTGTAGCAGTCTACAAGCATAGGAACAACGAAAGGTAACTTTCAGAATCTAAGCAAAATATTAAGGTATTTTAAAATATCGTTAGAAAGGAATGCTGACATGGCAAATTACTTCCATGGCAATGGTGGACAATCTCGTCAGAGATAAAAAAAAAGCAATTGAAGCGACAGACATCTCTTTTTCACGATGACCACTGAACGTAAGATGGGTCAAACATAAGACGTTTTGAAAAAAATAACAACTATAATAACAATTATATTTACAATAAAAAAAAGACAGTTGAAATTTCCGAGACAGTTAATGAGAAGGTCTACTCAGAGAATTTAATGCTCAAAGGACATAGTGAATGCAAGAACCTGGGCGAAAACTACGAGTAAGCAATGGTAACACAAAGACCAAGAAAGTTGGTAAATGGTAAAAATAGAAAAACAAAACATAGGAAATTGTAGAGAGCCATGACCACCCACGTTCTAAAGGAACGCTTCGAAATCGGCGAGTCCGAGTGTACTAATGCGACCTGAAAGGTAACCAGATCAGCCCCAAGTTAACAGAAGAGTAATTTATGAATTATTTTTTATATTAAAAAAAAAATCTTTATTTTTAAAAGAGCTAAAAACAACAAGTAATGCGATGTCTTAAAAATAAATTCTTTTTTTTCAGGCGACTTCTTTATCATTTTATTATTTAATATTTTCATATTTCATGACTTATTTTTCTTATTAAAATTTAATTGTCCCAGAGTTTTTGTTATTCGACAAGTGCGAGGTTCTGAAGGGGGAAAAAGGTCGAGAAACACTGTTCTAAAGGGACATGACACATAGAGAAAAGAGATGTCTTCAAACGTCACACCATTAGGAGATAGGGACAAATTAATCAGGAAAAGAAAGTCCAAACTACAACAACAACAACACCAACAACAATGAATAAATTACCTCGTACGTTGAATCATGATGCAAATATGCCAACTGCAACGTTATCTGCTACCGACTTCATCAAACCTTTTGGAGATATTACGCAAATGAAAGGATGACAAGACCCTCTGATATGAAACCGCTAAAGATCCTTTCATGAAAGTGTCTCATTCTTTTTTTTTTTTTTTGTTACTTGAGCTGACATGTCAATATGACATCATTTTGTTCCGAAGAGGTTGTAGGAAGTTCATTCGCATGTTTTTTTTTTGTGTTTTTAAATATAGCTCGATAATATATCCGACCACGCTAACAAAATACAAGGCCTTTATAATTAGCTCGGCATTATATGTGCATTTTGCTGTGTTCTGCTTCATTCTATGTTTGTAGATCTTCTTTGACAGAGATCTTCATTTACACAAACAAACTTACACGTTACTGTCAAAAACAAGTTAGAATTCGATGTGAATTATTCAGGAGAAAATTTGTTCTTTCGTAAATTACTTTGTGACCGATATATTCTTGAAACATCCTCGTATTGTGTAAAGGTCATCATTTTTTGCCTTTTGAAAATTCATTTTTGATCGGTATATTTTCCAAACATTCTTGCAAATTTTAAACAATAACAAGGAAAATAAAACGACAATATGCAGTAAAAATTTAGTCTTAGAAAAAATTAATTGAATACCAAATCTTACCTAAAATAGCTAATAGTCCAGCTGAACGGCTAAGAGCAATAATTTGGGAAATTGTTGAATGTTCATTGTAATATTCTAATTACATTAATATTAACTAATATTGAACTATTTACATTATTCGGATTATTGTCCTCATCTGTGTCGCCATATTTATTACAACGTTTCGGCCTTTGTACGCTCCGGCCTTCTGCAGGTGGTTGGAATGTCGAACTGAACCCTTTATTTGGCTCACTGGGGTAGACTGTTCTATTTCCACGTGCGATGTTTTAATGGATGTCAGTTATCAGTTATCTCCTGTTAATTCCCCTCTGCAAGTTCTCCACTGCCTTAAGCGGGTATTGAACTCACACTCTTTCGGTTTTGTCACTGAATCTAACGAAAGCCTTTATCTACTGTGCCATGTGTCCTTGAGGACAGTGGATAAAGGCGTTAGTTAGATCCAGTGACAGGATATATATATATATATATATATATATATATATATATATATATATATATATATATATATATATATATATATATATATATTACACCAAAATAAATAAATAAATATATGAAATAAAATAAAATAAAACACCAACAATCACCATTACTAATCACTTCTACTACTTTACAATAACTATTAGCTACTTATATTATCATTGCCACCAATCCCCTTACAACATTACTACCACATCACATCTACTATGATCATATAAACCCGCTATAATTATTAACGTAAACTACCTCCTCCCCCAGCATATTTAATACCGCTATAAAAATAACCAATAAGGATTACAAACTGAAATTACATATAAACAGTCATCAAAAACAAGCAAATAACCGACTTTAAAATAATAACAAATAAACTTTTAAAAGATTAAAAATAAAGATAATAGCAATTTTTACCTATAATAATTTTACACAGACCCCACTACTCGTATATACGTGCATGCGAGGAAATATCATTCAGCGAAAAAATAGAAAAATGCGCTGATTGCTGACATGTATACATTCACGAGACATTCACGAGAAATTTTCGCTACACTTCCGATCTTTGAATTTCAACATAGAAATGCGTATGTATAGAGACAACAGCACATATACATACATATGTCAAATCCCATACTGTCCACATATGTTTATGTCTGTATGAGCCTCGGCGGACGACCAAGTGTGTATGTGTGCCTGCGTACCGCATCGGGTGTACGGACATGCATCTATGTTTGCGTTAGCATGAGTGACATCACGACGACGACCCCCCCGATTCCCATAATAACACCAATACACGCAATGTACATAAACCCAAAATGTTTTAAAAAATTAATCAGTTTGTCTGACGATCGCAAAAGCGTGAAACCCAGGGTCACAAACTCACACCAATCCAACTATATATATATATATATATATATATATATATATATATATATATGAATTGGGATAAAATATGGTTTAGAATCCGACAGAATAATGGGATAAGGAAGAAATAGGAAACGTTTATAAATTTCACATGTTTCAGTTTTATTTAAGCTTCATCAGAATATGAAATATGGAAGAGAAAAGAAAATTCTGGTAATTCTTTTTATTTTTCCAAAAGAAACAACAAAAATAAAAAATACGAGAATTTTTTTTATCATTTGCTGATCAGATCGCGTATCTATCTATCTATCTATCTATCTATATATATATATATATATATATAGAGAGAGAGAGAGAGATAGAGAGAGAGATAGAGAGAGATAGAGAGTGAGACGCGCACACGTGCGCATACACACACACAAATATATATTTATATATTTCTAAGGTGTGTAATTTTCTTTTAACGAAAAACTTATTTTCGATCTGCTTTATAATTTCGTACAGTTCACCTCTTTGTTCTTGTTTCCGCCTCCACTCCGCCTCCACTCCGCCTCCACTCCGCCCATAAATAATTCGAAATTTATACAAGATAATTGACTTCATTTGTTCCGAAATGAAGCCCCCTCTTTTCTCCTCTGTTCTGACTAATTTTCTGTCGAGTGCTTTCTGAGTAGGTCTTATCTACTTCAAATAGTTCCCTCATTACTTGTGGCAACTTTGGATGCCTCGGTTTAATATCTCTTACTTTAAGTTCCCGACTGATCTTTCCAGTGGGCGGAATTACTTTAGGTGATTCGATTTCACATAGAATCATTTTATATAACAGAGATATGGTCTATGACTTTTAAATCACCATTCACTAGGTACAGATTTGTTGAAAATTAATTTCATTTATATTGCCGTGACTCTATATCAGATCTCACTCTCTCTCTCTCTCTCTGAGTTCGTCACTGGTGCCAATTAACCCAGTAATTCCCGCCATATGATTAACTGATGGAATGATTTGTTTCCTACGGCCTATTTAGCTTCTTGCGAAATATTTTTAGATTGCAAATATTTTTTTGTGGGATACGGAGAAAATAAAGATTTAGTGATACAACTCTTACTACCATACACGCAAGCCGATGGTGACCCGCCGATGGCAACGACAGCGTTCCTCCACCGGCGGGCCACTTCTTATGGATTACACGCAAGCCACCAGACTCGTTCAGCAATATTTAAGCTGTCAGCACTATACATATTATTTTTTTTAATGTACTGTATCATTTCAGAGCATGGGCAATCATGGCTCTCCACAGCTTCCTATCCCTTGTAAGCCTTACCATTGTTTCATTACCGAGACGAACACGCCGGCGTTCCGTCAGCGGGCTACCAGCGGTAAACGTTAGTGGTATGCTACCCATTGGCAGATGGGTGTCTTGCGTGTTGGGTAGAGGTGAGGGAAGTGGCGGATTCATGCCTTTTTTAATGTTATTTGCGCAGAAGTGAATATAACGAACGCAAGTGGAATTGGAACTCGGCTCTCCGATTAACAATCCCGGACCATTATACATTACACTACACGCGCGTTTAAGCTAATACCACCTGGTATTCCCAAGCGGTCACCCATCTAGGTACTGACCAGGATCGACGTTGCTTAACTTTCTTGTCATTTGGCTTTTTTTTTTTTTTAAGTGGATAGTGGCTAGCAGGATTAAAAACATGACCGACCTAATGGTGGGTGAGCCATTTTTTGAGTCATAGATGGAATTAAAAATCACGTGTCTGTAACCAAGGTGCGTCTTAAATTTATATGATATCGACTGTGGGTTGAAATGGAGAGGGATGGGATCCGCCAGGTCTACTCGTGCAAGGAATGCTAGGCATGACAAGAAACTCGCCAGGAGTTCAGCTGACAATGCACCTGTTCATGATGATTCGCTTTCATAAAGAATAATAATACAAAGCATATCTGAGATGGTCCATAACTTTAAAATAATCCTATTGTAATAAAACGAACACCGAAGCGTTTCGGAGTTCCGGTAGTAAGTGGGATAGTATGGAAGCCCATCCCTGATATAATAGTACACCTATACAAGGTTCAGACTGGTTGAAAATAAGTTGATTAATAAACATCGTTGCATCTGTCAAAGGGACAACGGTTTTAAACACACTTGTAGGCGATGACTTCTTTTCCATTTAGTAATCTGTTTTTGACATAATGAAGAAGACGGGCTTCCACACACGGTACTTCGAGGACCAGGAGAAAAGCAGAGTCACCAGCCTGACAATTTGTGTAAATGAATGGCGGACCTGGAAATGGAAGACTTTGCAAAGGAAAAAATACTGGTAAGACTCATAAGGAATAAGAAGCTGTGGAGAGCCATGATTGCCCATGCTCTGAAGGGATACAGTACATTAAAAATATTATGTATAGTGCTGACAGTTTAGATATTTCTGAACGAGTCTGGTGTCATGCGTGCAATCCATAAGAAATTCTATTTAAGAACATGGCCCGAATTTTTAGGTTAATGTTTTATTTTTGTAGCAATTTGCGGTATTGGACTAAACTACTTCTAACACACTATTTATATTATTCGGACTATTGTCCTCGTCTTTGTCACCATATTTATTACAACGTTTCGGCCGTTGTACGCTCCGGCCTTCTTCAGGTGGTTGGAATATCGAAGTGAACCCTTTATTTCGCTCACTGGGGTAGACTGTTCTAGTTCCACATGCCATGTTTAATGGATGTCAGTTATCAATTATCTCCTGTTAATTCCCCTCTCCAAATTCTCCACTGCCTTAACCGGGTATTGATCTCACACTCTTTGGGTCCTGTTACTGGATTAAACGTATGTTCCGTTTCCTTATCCTGTAATAAATGTGTTACAAATGTTCCATATACCGAACGAGGTATTTGAAGTGTTTAGTATTTACTAATTCAACATCCTGATTTTTCTTAATGGATACAGGTTACATGCCACAACTGTTTTCATTCCTACTCCAGATTATAGTTTAATTCTTTATGTACGAAAATATTAATTGATAAAATAAAAATTCCTAAAGTACCATCTCGTAAAATAAAATATACATTTTCCTTACCTATCAGCAAAATAATAAAATCTTGTCGACTTTATACAAACAACTGCTTTTTTTATATTCACTTACTGAAACAAATTTAGCCTACCCATGGGTTCTCCTCTGAAAACTATATTAGCCTTACTTTTTTCAGAATTTTTAGAATCTGTGTAGAATCTTTCAAAACATCTTACCTACTTTCGCTCTGCAGATTACATCTTACTTATCCGCATAGAACTTAATTACGAGAGTTCATAAAAATATTAAAACTAAAACTAATTGATCTACCAAGCGATCTACCCAAAAAAGAAAATCGTACAACATATTTCCTTGATAGTCTGTTGAATCAAACCGAAACGGGTTTAAAATTAAATGTCTACCGTAAGGCAACAAATAAAAGCGGCATCATGATTTTTTTTACTAATGTCACAACAATGACATCTCAAGCAATTATAGGTTTTCAATTAAGAACACCCAAAAATCTACCCGAAGAAAAAGTTTAGCTTGTTCGGAAAATAATATCCGATTAATTTTGTGCGAATATATTATTATTATTATTATTATTATTATTGCACAAAAATATACAATCTGTGGTAGAAACACCTCACACCTATCCCTCCCATAAATACCGTCCATATAATTGTCAAACATTCAATACTGTCACCTGTTTAGTGCTAGTTAGCTTAGACAAGTGTCAAAGGTGGCCTCATCTAGCTAATGTCTTACCATTATATAAGAGGTATTTCGGGTAGGTATATGTGGAATGTCTTTCTGCTGAATTCTGTATTACTAATTCCTAATAATTAAAGTGTCCTCATTTTTAATCAATTCACGCAAGCAAGGCAATAAAGCCACTAAGATGAAAGGGGATACCGAGTGTTAAAGACTATAAGAAAAATACCATTAAGGAGAGAGAGAAAATAAAAGAATAGGAAGATAATGATTGACATTTTTGAAGACCAGAGTTGATTGGGAAGCAAGAAGCCGGAAAAGAGTTCCACAAGCGAGAAGTGCAAAAGAAGGAACTATCAGCATAGAACATTCGGTTTCATCTAGTCATTTCAACTCTAACAGTTTGAGACAATCTAATACTACGCTTAAATTCATAAGTCTACGTACAATAGAGGAAGGTTTATCAGAACAATTGCCATGAAAGTATTTATAGAAAAGGTCCAGAGAACTACATTACAGCTGTGAGAAAGTGAGTGCAACCAAGTTGCCAGGTCAGTACCAATAACATTGCATGTTCTTCATTGAATTTTATCAAGAATATATAGCAATAGCTATATATAGCTAGAAATATAGCAATAGTACGAGACTAGATGTAGCAGTGGCATTCAAAGCAAGGAGGAATGTTAGATTTATAAATATCTAAGATAGATTCTGGAGAGAAAAATCGCTTAGAAAGACACAGTGAACCAACTTTCTTAGTAGCAGATCTAGCAATTGATTCGATATAATCTTTCCAATTCGTGTCCGCGGAAAAAAATTGGCCCCAGAAGGCACCATGAGGAGGTTAGCATCAGGCATGTTGATGGAAGACAGAAAGGAGTCTCTCAGATGATTGATACAGAGCATTTTCATTTTGGAGGTGCTAAAATTAAGAAACCATTCCTTGTCTGAGTTAACAGCAGATTGTGGATCATTAGAGAAACTACCAATTTCACCATATTGATCTGACTAGATTTACTATTAAAACAAGTGTAAATACTTGCATCATCAGCATAGATACCGTGTTGAAAACTGATACCGTCAGGAATATCATTGATAACAATTAGGAATAATGTAGATCCAAGGATAGATTCCTGGGGGACATTAAGTCAAAAAGATCAAGAAGACTTGCCCTTCAGGACAAATTTCATTTCGCGATTGGATGAGAAAGACTGAATCAATCCCAGAATTCGTCCCGAAATACCATAAAACCTTTTAAATTTGGAGAAAGGAGGTATGCCAAACCATCAATCTCGTTACCAATTTAAGTGAAAATATGTACCCGTCATCTTGAATATAAAAAAAAAGAAGATATGTGTTTACTTTTTTGTATGAGTTCAACCATCTTTATAATGTTTCTCAAACTGCTGCGAATATTTACAAAGCGTGACGATGAAATATCCTCTTGACGTCAATTGACAATAAACATCTGAAATCACAAGTCGAACACAACCTACGTCAAAATTTCATAGAAATTTGTGTTAGCATTGAAACAATATCTAATATCGGTAATGAACCCGATCAATAGGTTCGAAATGAAGTCAGTGAAAGCCAATGAGTGTTCGATGATGCATTTTGATCAAATAGTGATTTGTGATGAGAAATGGATCTTTTATGACACTCCTAATTGATCGTGTCAAGGTCGTATTGAAAGTGTTATAATTAATATACAACCGGCCTATTTCAGTATATTCATATAATAAATTAGTATTAAGAAATATTGTGTTTTGACTAAACCATAAAAAAAGAGTGAAATTAATTAAAAACTAAATTTTATAACGACATATGTTTCAATTTAAAAATTAAGCGTTTAGGCGCATAACAGAAAATACGTTTCGTTTGTTAATCTAGAATTTTTTTTTGATCATTTCACCCCAAAGCAAGGCAATAAAGGTACTAAGACACAAGCGTGTACAGAGTGTGAAAGAATAAGAAAAAGAAAAACCTTATTAAGGATCGGGAACAATATTAGAAAAAAAAGTAGACAATTATCAACATTGCATTTAAATTTTTGAAGATCAAAGTTGGCTGGAAAACAAGAAGCTAGAAGTGAAATTCACAGATAAAAAGTGTTAGAAAAGAAACTGTTAGCACTTATATCTAGTCAATTCAACTATAAAATGATGAGACCTTGGTGCCAATCTAGTATTGCGTTTAAATTCATAACGTCTAGGTGCTATAAAACAAAGTTCATCAGAATAATTATCATAAAAGTATTTATAGAAAAGACACAGGGGGAGATACATTAGCCAGTTGAAAAGTGACTCAAGTTGAAATACCAGCTCAAGACCACTAACATTGCAGATTCTGCTTTGGTTTTCTTGGCAGAGAATTTAATAATTTCTCCGGTTGTCAGCCGTTCAAAAATGGCAACTTCTTTTAAAACTGTATGTAAATAAATCCAGTTGTATAAAAAGATTTTAACATTGGGAACATTAAATTTAAATAATTCGTGAAAAAAAAAAAAAAAAAGCAGGAATTAATGTCTCAGGACTTCGATTGTTATAACATTGATATATATTGTCTGCAAGTAAAGAAAATCAAAGAGGGACTTGATATTAATATCGGATTTGAAAGCACAATTTAATGAATTTGAAAACAAATAGTAATTACTTCATGATTTTGTCATCAGGGCCAACTAGAATGATACAACTGATAGGTTTTCGACAATCATATTATACACATTGAAAAGCATCATGAAAAAACTATCAGTAAATTTCCATATTTCTACATATTTCTGTAGCACTTTTGTGATTTACCATATGAAGATTTGGATAGGACAGATACCCACGCTGATTTGGAGAGAATTGATAGTCAAACTGAATTAGAGTGGACTGATAAAGAAATTGATTTGGAGAGAATTGATAATCAAACTGAATTAGAGTGGACTAATAATGAAATTGATTTGGAGAGAATTGATAATCAAACTGAATTAGAAATTGATTTGAGAGACTGATAATGAAACTGAATTTGATAATGAAATTGAATTGATAATCAAACTGAATTAGAGTGGACTGATAATGAAATTGATTTGGAGAGAATTGATAATCAAACTGAATTAGAGTGGACTGATAATGAAATTGATTTGGAGAGAAGTGATAATCAAACTGAATTAGAGTGGACTGATAATGAAATTGATTTGGAGAGAATTGATAATCAAACTGAATTAGAGTGGACTGATAATGAAATTGATTTGAGAGAAGTGATAATCAAACTGAATTAGATTTGGACTGATAATGAAAATTGATTTGGAGAGAAGTGATAATCAAACTGAATTAGAGTGGACTGATAATGAAATTGATTTGGAGAGAAGTGATAATCAAACTGAATTAGAGTGGACTGATAATGAAATTGATTTGGAGAGAAGTGATAATCAAACTGAATTAGAGTGGACTGATAATGAAATTGATTTGGAGAGAAGTGATAATCAAACTGAATTAGAGTGGACTGATAATGAAATTGATTTGGAGAGAATTGATAATCAAACTGAATTAGAGTGGACTGATAATGAAATTGATTTGGAGAGAATTGATAATCAAACTGAATGAGAGTGGACTGATAATGAAATTGATTTGGAGAGAAGTGATAATCAAACTGAATGAGAGTGGACTGATAATGAAATTGATTTGGAGAGAAGTGATAATCAAACTGAATTAGAGTGGACTGATAATGAAATTGATTTGAGAAGTGATAATCAAATTGAATGAGTGGACTGATAATGAAATTGATTTGAGAAGTGAATCAAACAAACTGAAATGAAATGATTTGGACTGATAATCAAAAATTGATTTGGAGAAGTTGATCAAATCAAACTGAATTAGAGTGGACTGATAATGAAATTGATTTGAGATAAGTGATAATCAAACTGAATGAGAGTGGACTGATAATGAAATTGATTTGGATAATCAAAGAAGTGGACTGATAATGAAATTGAAACTGAATCAAACTGAATTAGAGTGGACTGATAATGAAATTGATTTGGAGAGAAGTGATAATCAAACTGAATAGAGTGGACTGATAATGAAATTGATTTGGAGAGAATTGATAATCAAACTGAATTAGAGTGGACTGATAATGAAATTGATTTGGAGAGAAGTGATAATCAAACTGAATTAGATTGATTTGGACTGATAATGAAATTGATTTGGAGAGAAGTGATAATCAAACTGAATTAGAGGACTGATAATGAAATTGATTTGGAGAGAATTGATAATCAAACTGAATTAGAGTGGACTGATAATGAAATTGATTTGGAGAGAATTGATAATCAAACTGAATTAGAGTGGACTGATAATGAAATTGATTTGGAGAGAATTGATAATCAAACTGAATGAGAGTGGACTGATAATGAAATTGATTTGGAGAGAATTGATAATAATCAAACTGATTTGGAGAGAGTGGACTGATAATGAAATTGATTTGGAGAGAATTGATAATCAAACTGAATTAGAGTGGACTGATAATGAAATTGATTTGGAGAGAATTGATAATCAAACTGAATTAGAGTGGACTGATAATGAAATTGATTTGGAGAATTGATAATCAAACTGAATTAAGTCTGATAATGAAAATTTGAATTAATCAAACTGAATTAGTGGACTGATAATGAAATTGATTTGGAGAGAATTGATAATCAAACTGAATTAGAGTGGACTGATAATGAAATTGATTTGGAGAGAATTGATAATCAAACTGAATTTAGTGGACTGATAATGGATTTGAATGAGAGGACTGATAATGAAATTGATTTGGAGAGAATTGATAATCAAACTGAATTAGAGTGGACTGATAATGAAATTGATTTGGAGAGAATTGATAATCAAACTGAATGAGGAGTGGAGAGGACTGATAATGATAATGAAATTGATTTGGAGAGAAGTGATAATCAAACTGAATTAGAGTGGACTGATAATGAAATTGATTTGGAGAGAATTGATAATCAAACTGAATTAGCTTGGACTGATAATGAAATTGATTTGGAGAGAATTGATAATCAAACTGAATTAGAGTGGACTGATAATGAAATTGATTTGGAGAGAATTGATAATCAAACTGAATTAGAGTGGACTGATAATGAAATTGATTTGGAGAGAATTGATAATCAAACAAACTGATTGATTTTGAGAGAAGTGATAATCAAACTGTTAGAGGACTGATAATGAAATTGATTTGAGAGAATTGATAATGAGTGGACTGATAAAACTGAATTAGAGTGGACTGATAATGAAATTGATTTGAGAGAATTGATAATCAAACTGAATTAGAGTGGACTGATAATGAAATTGATTTGGAGAGAATTGATAATCAAACTGAATCGGGAGTGGACTGATAATGAAATTGATTTGGAGAGAATTGATAATCAAACTGAATTAGAGTGGACTGATAATGAAATTGATTTGGAGAGAATTGATAATCAAACTGAATTAGAGAATTGGACTGATAATGAAATTGATTTGATTTGAGAATTGATAATCAAACTGAATTAGAGTGGACTGATAATGAAATTGATTTGGGAGAGAATTGATAATCAAACTGAATTAGAGTGGACTGATAATGAAATTGATTTGAGAGAATTGATAATCAAACTGAATTAGAGTGGACTGATAATGAAATTGATTTGGAGAGAATTGATAATCAAACTGAATTAGATTGGACTGATAATGAAATTGATTTGGAGAGAATTGATAATCAAACTGAATTAGAGTGGACTGATAATGAAATTGATTTGAGAGAATTGATAATCAAACTGAATTAGAGTGGACTGATAATGAAATTGATTTGGAGAGAATTGATAATCAAACTGAATTAGAGTGGACTGATAATGAAATTGATTTGGAGAATTGAGAGAACTTCAAAGAAGTGGACTGATAAATCATTTGGAACAAACTGAATTAGAGTGGACTGATAATGAAATTGATTTGGAGAGAATTGATAATCAAACTGAATTAGAGTGGACTGATAATGAAAATTGGAGAGAATTTCAAAGATTAACTGATAATGAAAATTGATTTGAGAGAATTGATAACAAATTGAATGATAATGAACCCGAAATTGATTTGGACCTGATAATAATCAAACTGAATTAGAGTGGACTGATAATGAAATTGATTTGGAGAGAATTGATAATCAAACTGAATTAGAGTGGACTGATAATGAAATTGATTTGGAGAGAATTGATAATCAAACTGAATGAGAGCGGACTGATAATGAAATTGATTTGGGATAATCAAACTGAATTGATAAATGAAATTGATTTGAGAAACTGAATCAAACTGAATTAGAGTGGACTGATAATGAAATTGATTTGGAGAGAATTGATAATCAAACTGAATTAGAGTGGACTGATAATGAAATTGATTTTGAGAGAATGATAATCAAACTGAATTAGAGTGGACTGATTAAATTGATTTGGACTGATAATCAAAACTTGGATGGACTTAATGAAATTGAGAGAGTGATAATCAAACTGAATTAGAGTGGACTGATAATGAAATTGATTTGAGAGAATTGATAATCAAACTGAATTAGTGGACTGATAATGAAATTGATTTGGAGAGAATTGATAATCAAACTGAATTTTGGACTGATAATGAAATTGATTTGGAGATAATCAAAGAAGTGATAATCAAACTGAATTAGAGAGAAGTGGACTGATAATGAAATTGATTTGGAGAGAATTGATAATCAAACTGAATTAGAGTGGACTGATAATTTGGAGAGAAAATTGATTTGGATAATGAAATTGATTTAATAATCAAACTGAATTAGAGTGGACTGATAATGAAATTGATTTGGAGAGAATTGATAATCAAACTGAATTAGAGTGGACTGATAATGAAATTGATTTGGAGAGATAAAAACTGAATAATCTGATAACTGAATTTCAGACTGAAAGATGGACTCAAAACTGAATGGACTGATAATGAAATTGATTTGGATAATGAAATTGATTTGGAGAAATTGAATTAAGTGGACTGATAATGAAATTGATTTGGAGAGAATTGATAATGGAAAACTGAATTAAAGTGGACTGATAATGAAATTGATTTGAGAGAATTGATAATCAAACTGAATTAGAGTGGACTGATAATGAAATTGATTTGGAGAGAATTGATAATCAAACTGAATTAGAGTGGACTGATAATGAAATTGATTTGAGAGAATTGATAATCAAACTGAATTAGTTTGGTGGACTGATAATGAAATTGATTTGGAGAGAATTGATAATCAAACTGAATTAGAGTGGACTGATAATGAAATTGATTTGAGAGAATTGATTTGAATTTGGACGGGATAAGAAATTGATTTAATCAAACTGATAATCAAACTGAATTAGTGGACTGATAATGAAATTGATTTGAGAGAATTGATAATCAAACTGAATTAGAGTGGACTGATTTGAAATTGATTTGGACTATTAATTGATAATCAATTTGAATCAAATTTAGAGTGGACCTGATAATGGACTGATAATGAAATTGATTTGGAGAAATTGATGGAATCAAACTGAATTAGAGTGGACTGATAATGAAATTGATTTGGAGATAATTGATTTAATCAAACTGAATTAGAGTGGACTGATAATGAAAATTGATTTGGAGAGAATTGATAATCAAACTGAATTAGAGTGGACTGATAATGAAATTGATTTGGAGAGAAGTGATAATCAAACTGAATTAGAGTGGACTGATAATGAAATTGATTTGGAGAGAATTGATAATCAAACTGAATTAGAGTGGACTGATAATGAAATTGATTTGGAGAATTGATAATCAAACTGAATTAGAGTGGACTGATAAAGAGAGAATTGATTTGGAGAGAAATTGATAATCAAACTGATAATCAAACTGAATTAGTGGACTGATAATGAAATTGATTTGAAAGAGAATTGATAATCAAACTGAATTAGATTGGACTGATAATGAAATTGATTTGGAGAGAATTGATAATCAAACTGGAATGAGAGTGGACTGATAATGAAATTGATTTGGAGAGAAGTGATAATCAAACTGAATTAGAGTGGGACTGATAATGAAATTGATTTGGAGAGAAGTGATTAATCAAACTGAATTGAGAGAGTGGACTGATAATGAAATTGATTTGGAGAGAAGTGATAATCAAACTGATAATGAAAGAGTGGACTGATAATGAAATTGATTTGGAGAGAAGTGATAATCAAACTGAATGAGAGTGGACTGATAATGAAATTGATTTGGAGAGAATTGATAATCAAACTGAATGAGAGTGGACTGATAATGAAATTGATTTGGAGAGAAGTGATAATCAAACTGAATTAGAGTGGACTGATAATGAAATTGATTTGGAGAGAAGTGATAATCAAACTGAATTAGAGTGGACTGATAATGAAATTGATTTGGAGAGAATTGATAATCAAACTAGAGGAATTAGATCGGAGAGAATTGGACTGATAATGAAATTGATTTGGAGAGAATTGATAGTCAAACTGAATTATGATAAGTGGACTGATAATGAAATTGATTTGGAGAGAAGTGATAATCAAACTGAATGAGAGTGGACTGATAATGAAATTGATTTGGAGAGTGATAATCAAAACTGAATTAGAGTGGACTGATAATGAAATTGATTTAGAGAAGAAGTCAAATAATTAAATCAAACTGAAATTAGAGAGGACTGATAATGAAATTGATTTGGAGAGAATTGATAATCAAATCAAACTGATTAGAGTGGACTGATAATGAAATTGATTTGAGTTTCGGAATTGACTAGTCAAACTGAATTGATTTGAGTGGACTCAAATGAAATGAAATGTTTTTGATTTGGAAGAAGTCAATAATCAAACTGAATTGATTTGGAGAGAAGTGGACTGAATAATGATAAAATTGATTTGGAGAGAAGTGATAATCAAACTGAATTAGAGTGGACTGATAATGAAATTGATTTGGAGAGAATTGATAATCTGAATTAAGTGGACTGATAATGAAAATTTAGAATTGATAATCAAACTGATAATGACTGATAATGAAATTTGGAGAGAATTGAATTATAATAATGAAATTGATTTGAAACTGAATCAAACTGAATTAGAGGACTGATAATGAAATTGATTTGGAGAGAATTGATAATCTGATAATGAAAATTTGAATTAGAAATTGATTTGGACTGATAATCAAAATGAATGACTGAATTGTTTTTGGAGAAGTGATAATCAAACTGAATTAGAGGGACTGATAATGAAATTGATTTGGAGAGAATTGATAATCAAACTGAATTAGAGTGGACTGATAATGAAATTGATTTGGAGAGAAGTGATAATCAAACTGAATTAGAGGACTGATAATGAAATTGAATTCAAAGAATTGGACTGATAATGAAATTGATTTGGAGAGAATTGATAATCAAACTGAATTAGAGTGGACTGATAATGAAATTGATTTGGAGAGAATTGATAATCAAACTGAACTATGGACTGATGGACTGATTTGGAGAATGAAATTGAATTTGGAGAAAGATTTGGAGAGACCTGATAATCAAACTGAATTAGAGTGGACTGATAATGAAATTGATTTGGAAGAATTGATAATCAAACCATTTTGAATTAGAGTGGACTGATAATGAAATTGATTTGGAGAGAAAATGTTGAATAATCAAACTGAATTGATAAGAAATTGTGGAGGACTGATAATCAAATTGATTTGGAGCAATGAAATTGATAAAGATAAAACTGAATTAGAGTGGACTGATAATGAAATTGATTTGGAGAGAAGTGATAATCAAACTGAATTAGAGTGGACTGATAATGAAATTGATTTGGAGAAGCAATGATAATCAAACTGAATTTTGATAATGAAAATTGATTTGAGAGAATTGATAATCAAACTGAATTAGAGTGGACTGATAATGAAATTGATTTGAGAGAATTGATAATCAAACTGAATTAGTTTGGACTTAGGACTGAAATTTGATTTGAGAGAATTTTAATTCAAACTGAATAATCAAACTGAATTTGGACTGAAATAATGAAATTGATTTGGAGAGAATTGATAATCAAACTGAATTAGAGTGGACTGATAATGAAATTGATTTGGAGAAAGTGATAATCAAACTGAATTAGAGTGGACTGATAATGAAATTGATTTGGAGAGAATTGATAATCAAACTGAATTAGTGGACTGATAATGAAATTGATTTGGAGAGAATTGATTTGGACTGATAATGAAATTGTTTAATCAAACTGAATTGAGTGGACTGATAATGAAATTTTGAGAGATTTGGACTGATAATGAAATTGATTTGATAATCAAAACAATGAATTATTTTTTGCTTGGACTTTGATAATGAAATTGATTTGAAACTGTTTTGGGAGAGAATTAATCAAACCGAATTAGAGTGGACTGATAATGGAGAGAATTGATTTGGAGGCTTTGATAATCAAACTGAATTAGAGTGGACTGATAATGAAATTGATTTGGAGAGAATTGATAATCAAACTGAATGAGTGGACTGATAATGAAATTGATTTGGAGTTTTTGATAATCAAACTGAATTAGAGTGGACTGATAATGAAATTGATTTGGACTGATAAGAAATTGATAATGAAGGATTGTTTTGAATTAGAGTGGACTGATAATGAAATTGATTTGAGAGAAGTGATAATCAAACTGAATTAGAGTGGACTGATAATGAAATTGATTTGAGAGAATTGATAATCAAACTGAATTAGTGGACTGATGGAAACTGATTTAATGAAATTGAATTTGGGAAAATTGATAATCAAACAAAGTGGACTGAATTATTTGGACTGATAATGAAAATTTGATTTGGGAAAGATTTGAATGAATCAAACTGAATGAGAGTGGACTGATAATGAAATTGATTTGGAGAGAAAAGTGATAATCCAAACTGAATTACTGATAAAGTGGACTGATAATGGAAATTGATTTGAGAGAAGTGATAATCAAACTGAATTAGAGTGGACTGATAATGAAATTGATTTGGAGAGAATTGATAATCAAACTGAATTAGAGTGGACTGATAATGAAAATTGATTTGGAGAGAAGTGATAATCAAACTGAATTAGAGTGGACTGATAATGAGAAATTGATTTGGAGAGAATTGATAATCAAACTGAATTAGAGTGGACTGATAATGAAATTGATTTGAGAGAATTGATAATCAAACTGAATTAGAGTGGACTGATAATGAAATTGATTTGGGAGAGAAGTGATAATCAAACTGAATTAGAGTGGACTGATCAAATGAAAATTGATAATTTGGAGAGAATTGATAATCAAACTGAATTAGGCTTTGAGTGGACTGATAATGAAGATTTGATTTGAGAATTGATAATCAAACTGAATTAGAGTGGACTGATAATGAAATTGATTTGGAGAGAATTGATAACTGAGCAATGAAATTGGTTGTGAGAGATAATCAAACTGAATTAGAGTGGACTGATAATGAAATTGATTTGGAGAGAATTGATAATCAAACTGAATTAGAGTGGACTGATAACAAAATTGATTTGAGAGAGAGAATTGATAATCAAACTGAATTAGACTATTAGAGTGGACTGATAATGAAATTGATTTGAGAGAAGTGATAATCAAACTGAATTAGACTGATAATGGACTGATAATTGAAATTGATTTGGAGAGAAGTGATAATCAAAACTGAATTAGAGTGGACTGATAATGAAATTGATTTGGAGAATTGATAATCAAACTGAATTAGAGTGGACTGATAATGAAATTGATTTGAGAGATTTGATAATCAAACTGAATTAGAGTGGACTGATAATGAAATTGATTTGAGAGAAGTGATAATCAAACTGAATTAGAGTGGACTGATAATAATGAAATTGATTTGAGAATTGATAATCAAACTGAATTAGAGTGGACTGATAATGAAATTGATTTGGAGAGAAGTGATAATCAAACTGAATTAGAGTGGACTGATAATGAAATTGATTTGGAGAGAATTGATAATCAAACTGAATTAGAGTGGACTGATAATGAAATTGATTGGAGAGAAGGATAATCAAACTGAAGAGAGTGGACTGATAATGAAACTGAATGAGAGAAGATAATCAAACTGTGGACTGATAATGAAATTGATTTGATAATGAAATTGATTTGGAGCGTTGATAATCAAACTGAATTAGAAAAGTGGACTGATAATGAAATAATGATTTGGAGAGAATTGATAATCAAACTGAATTAGAGTGGACTGATAATGAAATTAATTTGGAGAGAAGTGAAATCAAATGAATTAGAGTGACAAACTGAAAATGAGAAGATAATCAAACTGAATTGGACTGATAATGAAATTGATTTGGAGAGAATTGATAATCAAACTGAATTAGAGTGGACTGATAATGAAATTGATTTTGATAATCAAACTGGGATGAAGGGACTGATAATCAAACTCAAATTTAGAGTGGACTGATAATGAAATTGATTTGGAGAGAGAATTGATAATCAAACTGAATTAGACTGATAATGGACTGATAATGAAATTGATTTGGAATTAGAGTGGAGATAATGAAATAATGGAAGACTGAATTAAACTGTGGACTGATAATGAAATTGATTTGGAGAGATAATCAAAACTGAATTGATGGGATTGATAATGAAAACTGAATTACTGAAGTGGACTGATAATGAAATTGATTTGGAGAGAATTGATAATCAAACTGAATTAGAGTGGACTGATAATGAAATTGATTTGAGAGAATTGATAATCAAAACTGAATTAGAGTGGACTGATAATGAGTGGGTTGATTTGGAGAGAATTGTGATAATCAAACTGAATTGATGGACTGATAATGAAATTGATTTGAGAGAGAATTGATAATCAAATTGATTTGAATTAGAGTGGACTGATAATGAAATTGATAATTTGGAGAGAATTGATAATCAAACTGAATTGAGAGAAATTGGACTGATAATGAAAATTTGAAATTGAATTTGGAAAATTGATTTGGAAGAATTGATAATCAAACTGAATTAGTGGACTGATAATGAAATTGATTTGGATAATCAAACTGAATTAAGTGATAATGAAAACTGAATTAACTGATAATGGACTGATAATGAAATTGATTTGGACTGATAATGAAATTGATTTGGAGAGAATAATCAAACTGAATTAGAGATTGGATTGATGGAGAAATGATAATCAAAAATTGATTTGAAATTGAGAGAATTGATAATCAAACTGAATTAGAGTGGACTGATAATGAAATTGATTTGAGAGAATTGAATAATCAAACGAAATTAGAGAGGACTGATAATGAAATTGATTTGGAGAGAATTGATAATCAAACTGAATTAGAGTGGACTGATAATGAAATTGATTTGGAGAGAATTGATAATCAAACTGAATTAGAGTGGACTGATAATGAAATTGATTTGGATAATCAAAAGAGAAGTGATAATCAAACTCAAATTAGAGTGGACTGATAATGAAATTGATTTGGAGAGAATTGATAATCAAACTGAATTGGAGAGTGACTGGATAATCAAAAAAAGAATTAGAGGACTGATAATGAAATTGATTTGGAGAGAATTGATAATCAAACTGATAATGAAATTTTGGAGAGAATTGGACTGACTGATAATGAAATTGATTTGGAGAGAAGTGATAATCAAACTGAATTAGACTGGACGAAATTGATAATGAAATTGATTTGGAGAGAATTGATAATCAAACTGAATTAGGAGTGGACTGATAATGAAATTGATTTGGAGAGAAGTGATAATCAAACTGAATTAGAGTGGACTGATAATGAAATTGATTTGAGAGAAGTGATAATCAAACTGAATGAGAGTGGACTGATAATGAAACTGAATTTGATTTGGAGAGAAGTGATAATCAAACTGAATTAGAGTGGACTGATAATGAAATTGATTTGGAGAGAATTGATAATCAAACTGAATTAGAGTGGACTGATAATGAAATTGATTTGGAGAGAAGTGATAATCAAACTGAATTAGAGTGGACTGATAATGAAATTGATTTGGAGAGAAGTGATAATCAAACTGAATTAGAGTGGACTGATAATGGAGAAATTGAATTTGGACTGAATGAAAAATTTGGGAGAGTGATAATGATAATCAAACTGAATTTGGAGAGAATTGATAATCAAACTGAATTAATGACTGAATTGATTTGAGAGAAGTGATAATCAAACTGAATTAGAGGGACTGGAAATTGATTTAGTGATAATCAAACTGAAATTAGAGTGGACTGATAATGAAATTGATTTGGAGAGAAGTGATAATCAAACTGAATTGATTTGGAGAGAAGATAATCAAACTGAATTAGAGGACTGATAATGAATTGATTTGAGAGAATTGATAATCAAACTGAATTAGAGTGGACTGATAATGAAAAATTTGGAGAGAATTGATTTGAATGAGAGTGGACTGATAATGAAATTGATTTAATCAAACTGAATTAGAGTGGACTGATAATGAAATTGATTTGAGAGAAGTGATAATCAAACTGAATTAGAGTGGACTGATAATGAAATTGATTTGGAGAGAATTGATAATCAAACCGAATTGAGGACTGATAATGAAATTGAGTGGATAATCAAACTGAATTGATAATAATGAAATTGATTTGGAGAGAATTGATAATCAAACTGAATTAGAGTGGACTGATAATGAAATTGATTTGGAGAGAAGTGATAATCAAACTGAATTAGAGTGGACTGATAATGAAATTGATTTGGAGAGAAGTGATAATCAAACTGAATTAGAGTGGACTGATAATGAAATTGATTTGGAGAGAATTGATAATCAAACTGAATTAGAGTGGACTGATAATGAAATTGATTTGGAGAGAAGTGATAATCAAACTGAAATTCAAAGAATTGGACTGATAATGAAATTGATTTGGAGAGAATTGATAATCAAACTGAATTGGACTGATAATGAAATTGATTTGAGAGAAGTGATAATCAAACTGAATTAGAGTGGACTGATAATGAAATTGATTTGAGAGAAGTTGATAATCAAAACTGAATTAGAGTGGACTGATGAAATTGATTTGGAGAAATTAATCAAACTGAATTAGAGGGACTGATTTGACTAATCAAACTGAATTAAGTGGACTGATAATGAAATTGATTTGAGTGATAATCAAACTGAATTAGAGTGGACTGATAATGAAAATTGATTTGGAGATAATGAAAGATTTGATAATCAAACTGAATTAGAGTGGACTGATAATGAAATTGATTTGAGAGAAGTGATAATCAAACTGAATTTGGACTGATAATGAAATTGATTTGGAGAGAAGTGATAATCAAACTGAATTAGAGGACTGATAATGAAATTGAATTTGGACTGATAATGAAATTGATTTGGAGAGAATTGATAATCAAACTGAATTAGAGTGGACTGATCAAACTGAATGAAATTGAATTTGGAGATAAGAAATTGATTTGATAATCAAACTGAATTAGAGTGGACTGATAATGAAATTGATTTGGAGAGAAGTGATAATCAAACTGAATTGAATTAAGAAAGATTTGGACTGATTTAATGAAATTGATTTGGAGAGAATTGATAATCAAACTGAATTAGAGTGGACTGATAATGAAATTGATTTGGAGAGAAGTGATAATCAAACTGAATTAGAGTGGACTGATAATGAAATTGATTTGGAGAAGTGATAATCAAACTGAATTAGAGTGGACTGATAATGAAATTGATTTGAGAGAAGTGATAATCAAACTGAATTAGAGTGGACTGATAATGAAATTGATTTGGAGAGAAGTGATAATCAAACTGAATTAGAGTGGACTGATAATGAAATTGACGGGAGAGAATTTGAATTAGAGGACTGATAATGAAATTGATTTGGAGAAGAATCAAACTGAATAATCTGAAACTGAAATTGATTTGGAGAGAATTGGACTGATAATGAAATGAAATTGATTTGGAGAGAATTGATAATCAAACTGAATTAGAGGAATAATGAAATTGATTTGGAGAGAAGTGATAATCAAACTGAATTAGAGGACTGATAATGAAATTTGATTTGGAGAGAAGTGATAATCAAAACTGAATTAGAGTGGACTGATAATGAAATTGATTTGGAGAGAATTGATAATCAAACTGAATTAGAGTGGACTGATAATGAAATTGATTTGGAGAGAAGTGATAATCAAACTGAATTAGAGTGGACTGATAATGAAATTGATTTGGAGAGAAGTGATAATCAAACTGAATTAGAGTGGACTGATAATGAAATTGATTTGGAGAGAAGATTTGATAATCAAACTGAATTAGAGTGGACTGATAATGAAATTGATTTGGAGAGAATTGATAATCAAACTGAGGACTGATAATGAAATTTTTTGAGAGAATTGATAATCAAACTGAATTAGAGTGGACTGATAATGAAATTGATTTGGAGAGAATTGATAATCAAACTGAATTAGAGTGGACTGATAATGAAATTGATTTGGAGAGAATTGATAATCAAACTGAATTAGAGTGGACTGATAATGAAATTGATTTGGAGAGAATTGATAATCAAACTGAATTAGAGGACTGATAATGAAATTGATTTGGAGAGAATTGATAATCAAACTGAATTAGAGTGGACTGATAATGAAATTGATTTGGAGAGAAATTTGGAGAGAAGGATAATCAAACTGAATTAGAGTGGACTGATAATGAAATTGATTTGGAAGTGATAATCAAACTGAATTAATGATAATGAAAACTGAAATAATCAAACTGAATTAGAGTGGACTGATAATGAAATTGATTTGGAGAGAAGTGATAATCAAACTGAATTAGAGACTGGACTGATAATGAAATTGATTTGGAGAGAATTGATAATCAAACTGAATTAGAGTGGACTGATAATGAAATTGATTTGAGAGAATTGATAATCAAACTGAATTAGAGTGGACTGATAATGAAATTGATTTGGAGAGAATTGATAATCAAACTGAATTAGAGTGGACTGATAATGAAATTGATTTGGAGAGAATTGATAATCAAACTGAATTAGAGTGGACTGATAATGAAATTGATTTGAGAGAATTGATAATCAAACTGAATTAGAGTGGACTGATAATGAAATTGATTTGGAGAGAATTGATAATCAAACTGAATTAGAGTCAAACTGGACTGATAATGAAATTGATTTGGAGAGAATTGATAATCAAACTGTGATTTGATAATGAAATTGATTTAGGAGTGGACTGATAATGAAATTTCAAATGAGAGAATTGATTCTGAGAGAATGATAATCAAAGAATTAGAGGGACTGATAATTTGATTTGAAGAGAACTTATTTACATTGTGTTTTCATAGATCACATAGATACTTTTTTCCCTATACCTGTTCTATTCTACTGGAGTCAGAACATATACATATATATATATATATATATATATATATATATATATATATATATATATATATATATATATTGCAAAGGAATAGATACAAATTACTTCCTAAAGGCATTATGAAAATAAAAAAGAAGAGATGATAATACTTACAGAACAGACCAACCGGTTTCGTTCCCAAGCTCATCAGGGTCGACTGGGAACAATTTAACAATTATTACAATATGTATTAACTCACACAAAGACCCTACATGCAATTAAAACATTAAAAAATGAAATGAATTAATGGCATGAGGGGAAAAAAGTATATTTCAAACCGCGCAAATATGCACAGAACAAAGGAGAAAAAAAAGGGGAGTGTGAGGGGAATGTATGATAAACACTAGAGTCTAATAACGTGAAGCCCAAGGAGACAGTCTTTTTGCTTGCCACGAGATGGCTCCCTGGACTGAATATATAGAGACTCAAGTGCCCTCAAATGAAATGGAGAGTGCGAACTGGGCAGTACAGTAAACCAATTCGGACTGAAGTTCTTCGCACAATCCCTGCAATTTATCAAATGTTCAGTGATCGCTGGCCCGGAAGTATTAACCAACTGGCTCTTATGGGCATCCGGATTAAGAACTCGCAATGGGACATGCTGCCTGATCCTACAATCTAAACGTTGGGAAGTCCTTACTATGTAGTTACCACCACAACCACAATTAAAAGAATATATCACGGAAGAAACATGATGGGGAGGAAGAGGATCTTTACGGATAGAGGAAAAGGCAGAACGAGTCGCAAAATGAATCCTTAGTTGAGCAGAAAAATAGCAGTGATGGACAGCAGACAAGACCCGCCTAGCCACAAGCTCACCCCGGGAACCAATAAAAGGTTGCCGCAAGTAAATAGGACATTTCTAAACTAAGTATTGTTTTTCCTTTCGAAAATTAATAATTTTATCACGCATGACACTGTCAAGAGTATCACTAGGATATCCATTTTTTAATAGAGTGCAGTGGATAAAATCCAATTCTTCATCCAAATATTGTTCACTGCAGATCATCAAGGCCCTATGAGTTAAGGTCTTGATGAGATTGATTTTACGCTTTCTGGGACAAAATGAGTCCCAACGCGTATACAAACCAGAAAACGTTGGTTTGCGAAACACCGAAGTAAAAAATTGAGAAGGAGTCCGATGGTTCATAACTGTGAGAAAGGAATCAGCTTCCACTTCACTATTAAAAAGACAAAATGTATCGTCCACATACCGACGGTGCATTGTCATAAGAGAGGAGGGACGACTCATAAAAGCCCACAAAAATGTTGGCCAAAGCGGGACCCAAACGGAAGCCCATAGTAACCCCATCAATCTGTCTGTACATAAAATTGTTAAAGCTAAACTCCACAGACATGGTAGCGAATTGCATAAGCTCAACAAACACATTTTCTGGGATATCCGGAGGTGACAAACTACTTCGATATAACATGTTACAACAAATATCAATAGTTTCCATTACTAGAACACAAGTAAACAGAGAACATACGTCAAAGGAACACATAAATTTATTTTTAGAAGGAGTATCACGAATAACCTGAATAAACGAAAACGAATCTTTAATAGTATACGAGCTAAAATGTCCGAAATTTTGGCGTAAACCTGAATTAAAAATAACCTGAATTAAAAAACAACTTAAAATGACATATTTTTGTATTTTTTAAGTTAATGTACCTGCAGCTATTTTCTTTTAATTTTTAGTATCTCACCAAGCTCCTCTTACTACAATAAAGTTCACATTTGGATTCGTCTTCCTGGTGGTTTTATTGACGAAAATAAAATATGGTGCTGTTGTATGGTAATGTTTTTATTGTTAAGTGCTTATTTTTGTCTAAATAATAGCAAATAACTGTATTTACTGTAATCTGACCTCATACGTGTGTTTTTAAAGAAATGTTGGTTTCCCTCAAAAGTTTAGCGAGTAGTGTATATATACTTTAAGCATTATATTTTGTGAGTATACGTTTTTTAAGACTAACCTATTTTATAAAAAGTTTATATCTACGTATAATATATAACAACATCACGACATCTCAATATGTATGATATATTGTATGATATGATTATGATGACCCGATGTTTGTATTACAATACGGTAATGCATATAGTCACAAGCAATATATTTATTAAAATATGTGTTAATTATTCATTACCTATTATTTTAGACATCGTTAATCATTTTATGAAAATTGGAAATCAACACTAGTTTCACTTTCTCACCTGTCAAACTTATTTACCTATTCTTGACCATTTTCCCCGGATCTTTGCGAAACACCGGCAACCCAGAAATTTGTCGGAAGCAGGTGCATACGTGTTTTCATTCTTGAATTGTTATTTGACTAAGAAATCATTTTATTCTAGCATTTATTTGTTCTTTTAAATGTCATCACCCTTCAGGACATAAGAGATTATGGCTCTTCACAACGTCTTCTCCTTTGTAGCTTTAAGTAAAGTTTTATTCCTTACTAACTCTCCCTGTCCCAGCCATTTATATACGTTAGCTAGATTATTCGATATTTCTGTCTGTCTCTCTTGACTTCAGTATGTTCTACGTGTGTCAAATTCTCCAAGCCCACTTTCCACATTAATTTTCCTATACATTTCAACTGTCGTGTTCTGATCATATTTGAAAGCATTCATTTTGTTCCTATTTTGCTGAAAATTTCCTCGTTGCTCAAGTGTTCCGTCTATAATATTCTCAGCATCCTTCTGCAGAGCCAAATCTTTATTGCTTCAATTCTTCCCTCCACCTGCATTTAGCGCCATATAGGAAGATTGATATTACATAGTTTAGAACGCGTTTCTATGATTTTCTGTCACCTTTTGTCATCGTCAACCGTAAGTTCTTTATTGCCCTCTTTTTCTGTACTTTCTTAATTTTTGAGCAATTTGTCTTGTTCACGTGTTCCGCCCATCGCACTACCATCCTCCTCCTCTCGAACCACATTTCTGTTGTCTCAAATCTCCTCTTCATCTGTAAGGAAATTATCCAACAATCAATGCCATATATGAAGATTGATATTATGTAACGATTTAGCACTAGTTTTTAAATAAATTTTCATTTTTCTTAATACTTTCTTTTTAGCTTTTGGAAATCATTTTTCGTTATCTTAATGTGCTTTAGTCAACGAACTAAGCGCCTGTTTACATTACAAGTTGCAATCTGCAGAAAATTGGATTGAACAATGGAGTGTAATCTTTGTAATGAGAATCCAAATTCACAGTGGGAGAACATTGGGAAGGGAAGAAGCAATTTGATTTTGTTCTTACTGATTTCTGGATATTGATTCGAGATTTTCAGCTAGATCTCAGCGAACTCCAATTTTCTAAATAAATTATTCAAAGTACCATCTTCGGATATTTCTATCAGGAAAATTGTAAGGCAAGGCGAAAGCAGTAAAGTGAAATTGCATAGAAAGTTGAAGAGAATATATTTAGAGTTAATCGGCTTGGTCGACCCAGCCTTGAAGCTGATGAAAAGAAAAATCTTTCTTTTATTTTTTTATTATAAAAGCGAGCGCAAAACATCTAGGATTTATTTGACAAGACATTTTCTGCATCCGCTAAAAAATTATTATTATTATTATTATTATTATTATTATTATTAAGCAAAGCCTTCATGAAATAAAATAATTTTTGCGATACATATATTCCTTCGCTGTGCAAGAATTGAGAAACGCTATCTTTTTAAATGCCTTTTGTGTATATGTCTATATTTCTGAGATGAGGTATTGTAATTATTTACACTATTTACATCGTTCGGACTTTTGTCCTCATCTTCTTTGCCATATTCACGTCCTTTCTGCCGTATTCTTCTTGTCATTGGTATTTCCAACTGAACCTTTTATTTCGTTCACCGGGGTAGATTGTTCTAGCCGTATTCGTCTTGTCATTGGTATTTCCCTCTGAACCTTTTATTTCGTTCACCGGTGCCTTATCCGGATGTCATAGTCATCACCTTTAAACTTCTCTCCAAGTTTTTCTTCACCACTGCTTATGGTAGGTATTGAACCCACAACTGTCAAATCAACGTTTTTATTCTACTGAGGGTATCAGTGTATTAATTTTGGGGACTTTTGGGTGTCAGTAACCATTTTTTACCGGCGCAGATTTTTGTTGATATTATTTCTTTTCTCTACCACTCCGTATTACTGGTTCCCATATTGGATTCATTTCTATGCTTGTCCCGCTTAGGAGATTTTTGTGGCCTAACATATGTGCTGATTCGCATTATCCAGTGATGTTCTCCGTCTATTATTTCAACCCCATCCCACAGGGGGCAGTAATCTCTCTTTTCTCTACATATGTAGTCAGCTACGCCTGACTTTTCTATTTCCTCTCGTATTACGGCTTTACGATGTTATTGCAGTCAAGCCCTTTTATATTTCTTACAACAGCTTCTCGGGATAGCGTACACACAGTTCTTAGTTACGTTCTCCTCTATGGGGTGTCTGCGAAGTGTTGAACCACATTTGAAGGTTTTCGTGATTGGCCATAGATCTTTTGCATTTTTTCCAATAATCCCTTCACATAGGGTAGAAAGACCGAAGCTGTTTTCTTAGTATTGTTATCCTTCTATCCCAGTTTGTCGAAGCTGTTGCCACGTACCCAAATAGTTGTTACGTTGTAGGGTACTACTTATACTGCCCATTTCTTGTTCATATGCCTCTGGGTCGCCACATGACTTTTGTTCGATGTTGTAAGCAGCGGACAGTCCCTTTCTTTACACTGTATGGGTGGTGGGAGTTGAACCTGAGTTAGTCCGGTAAATATTGGTTTGAGGTATACGGATGTCTTGAACCCATGAGCCAAGAATGCTAGTTTGTTGTCGTTTTCTTTCTCTATTGTGAACTGGTCCAGTAGTATCTGGACCTCTTCTTGGCGTGGTCAGAATATGAAGGTGTTATCTATGTATCTCAGTCATAAGGTTGGCTTTAGTTATGTAGATTTTAATGTCATTTCTTTGAAGTATTCCTGTATATGTTTACCATTGCTGGTGATAATTCCGAGCCTATTTCTAAGACTTCATCTTGTTGATATAAGTCTGATCTCATTCCGAGAAAAATGTTCACAGAATATCAGTATCTCCTTCAGGTTATCTATTGATATACTGGTCCGTTCTCCTAGAGATGAGTCCGAGGCAAGTCTGTCCCTGACTACCGATAGTGCCTCCTCCGTGGGTACCTTGGTGAAGAAACTCACCACCTCCAGGATCACCATCTAGTTTGATTGGATGGGAGCACCTTTGATTATTTCCACGAAGTGGATGGAGTTTGGGATATAATGCAGCTAACTTTTCTATTAATGGGGGTTATTTATATCTACAAGGAAGCGATTCAGAGGGTGGCACATAGAGACTTGGCAGCTAAAAATTGATCTGAGCGGAATATCGTCTGTGTGATTTTGGGGAGATCGTAAATAAGAGGTAGCTCGGGGGAATTGTGCGACACCTGCCTGCATGTCTGAGGTGAGAAGTGGCACTTGTGCTTGATTAGGATCTGCGACAGTTTCTATTCTGTTTTCATTGTTGGAACTTTTTTTTTACTTTACTGTAGCTACCATTTCTAATGAGGTCTTCCAGTTTTTCTGTATATTCCGTTTTGTACATCATTACAGTCGCATTGCCTTTGTCAACTGGTAGTATGATGATGTTTTCATTCCTCTGCAGGCTTTAGATTGCTAGTTTTGTAATGTTTGATTTGGGCGGCTTGAACCTGAGGGATATTCAAGGTTTTTTTCCTCGATTAGGGCAATGATGTAGGGTATCCGCCTGATGTTTGTGGGGAAGTTGAGGACCTTGTTCAGTATTAACTCCTCAGAGGCACTCAGCTGGTGTCGACTGATGTTAATTACTGCCTTCAATGAAGTGTGTGTGCGGGGTGACCTTGTGCATCACCATTTGATATTTCAATATGTTTAATTTTTGTACTTAGCGGGCTTTGACTGCATCGAATTCGTGTCTGAAGGATTTATCCAGATCATGCTGTATCCTCTTTAGGTTTTCTCCATCGGTAATTCTGTTGAAGAATGCATAGAGCCTCTGGGGATATGATTGGATATTTTTTTATCCAACGGCTGTACTGTAGTCTTTCTCGTGCAAGGGCATGTCCGGCTTTTTTCTGCGACTTGAATTGAAGGGAAGTATTGGTGCCAATCCCGAAGGGATGAGTCGCAAGTGAAATAAAGGGTTCATCTCAAAACTCAAATCACCTGAAGAAGGCCTGAGCGTACAACGGCCGAAACCTCGTGAATATGGCAACAAAGATGAGAACAACAGCCCGAAAAATGTAAATAGTGTAAACGACACTTGTGTAGTTGGTTCAGTTCTAACCGGGTGCATCAATATATATTTGTATATTTGGTTGGCAGATAAATTCCTTCGTTTACTATTTATCAGGTCATCCCATAAGTCTTGTCCGAATTTTAACTTTTTGTTAAAATGAACGAAATTTAAAGAGTATTTTATAATGTCTAATGGATCTGAACATTTTTTTTTATGTTTAGATGCATTTAAACTAATCAAATTTTATTTCAGAGAACAATAAATTAAATTTTGTTTGATTAAAACCCTGCTATCATGGAAGTACCCAATAATCATTTGAGGCACATAATGCTTTATGAGTTCCAGAAAGGAAACTCAGCAAGCGAAGCGGCTAGAAAAATTCACTCAGTTTATGGAGAGGAATGTGTGAATAAAAGAACTTGCAGAAGATGGTTTGCAAAATTCAGAGGTGGAGATTTCACCCTTGAAGATGAAGATCGAACCGGACGTCCAGTTGAGTTTGATGAAAAGCTTCTTAAAGCAGCCCTTGAAGAAAACCCTGCTTTATCAGTTGAGGAATTGGCAGTGGTTCTCAGTTCAAACCATACAACTGTTCATCGTCATCTTCAACAACTTGGAAAAGTTCCTAAACTTGGAAAATAGGTGCCTCATGAATTGTCTGAAAACAACGTCAAATCCCGAGTTGACATCTGCTCTTCTCTCCATTCTCGCCAACTTGTTTCACCTTTTTTGGATAGACTTGTGACTGGCGACGAAAAATGGATCTTTTATCGAAATGTTAAGCGTCGTAAACATTGGCTTGGTAAAGGGGAAGGACCCAAGCCACAACCGAGAAGGGAACTTCATGAACAAAAGGTTCTTCTTTCAATCTGGTGGGATCGCCAAGGAATAATCCACTTTGAATTCTTACCACCTAATGCAACAATTAATGCTCAAATATACTGTCAGAAATTAGAGGGTTTGAACCAAGCTTTGAGGAAAAAAAGACCTGCTCTCGTGAATCAAAAAGAGGTGATGTTTCATCAGGACAATGCAAGAATCACGTCACAAAAGATCGAAGAACTTGGTTGGGAGAAAATTCCTCATCCACCTTATTCTCCCAATCTTGCTCCTTCAGACTACCATTTGTTTCGTAGCTTACAGAATCATTTGGAAGAAACAGCTTTTGTAACACAGGAAGAGGTTAAAACTGACATTTGTGAGTTCTTCGAATCAAAGCCAAAAGAATTTTACAGTAATGGAATTAGTAAGCTTGTTAATAGATGGAAGGAAGTCATAGATAATCAGGGAAAATTCATTGTTGATTGAACCTGTAATTAAGTGTAACATTTGGTCACTTGTTTTCTTTATTCAAAATTTGGACAGAACTTATGGGATGACCTGATAATTAACATTCAAAATATTTTTCAACATAGTGTTTATGTTTCTTCCTTTCCAACTTTTGTTTATCGCTTTTGAGATTGATTGACGTCTACCTTGTTTCAGACATATGACGATGGTGTGACAAATAGACAAAATATATTTATTTTCGACACCTGCTCCTTCAACACAACAACGCTCGACCCCATGGCGCTAATTTAACCAAAGATTCTATTCGAGAGCGTGGGCGGGGAAAAGTTCTACCGCACACATCGTATTCTCCTGATTTAGCACCTTCTCATTATCCTCTTTTCCGGTAGCATTCCAAGAGTCTGCAAGACAACAACGTGAAGTTAAAAACGTGGCTTGGTGAATTTTGTGAGTCAAGACAAGGTGGTTTCTAACTCCGAGCCATTGGTAAACTAGTGGAAAGTGGGTAAGAAGTGGAAAACAGCAGAAGAAGAATATAGCACTGCCTGATTTTTTAAAAAATTGTTGGTGAATAATAAGTTGAAAAAAAATGTTAAAATAACATTGAATTATTACACATGCTTATTATTATAATTAAGAAACAGGCAAGGCGGGAATGTAAGTAGGGGGTTACAGAGAGTGAAGGTAAGAGAAAAGACTGGATATAGGCGGACCGAAGAAAGGATAAAAGTTGAACGGGGTTCAAGAAGATAGAAGATGGCAACTGATGTTGCATTTAAATTTTTGAAGATTGTAGATATCAGAGAAGCAAGTAAACGGAAGGGAATTTGACGGTCGGGAAGTGCGAAAAAAGAAAAGTGAGACCTAGATGCTAATCTTGTAAGGCGCTTAAACTCACGTAGTCCGGGACACCAGGGGGAAAAAGTATGTCAGAGCAGTAGCCATGAAAATATTTGTAGACAAGACAGAGGGAAGCCACGTCACGTCCGGGAGAAAGTGACTGAAGTCGAGATACCAAGTCAGTATAGATTACATTGGAGATCCTTCTTTGGATTTTGTCAAGAACCTCAAGATGAGTAACAGGAGCACCTGACCAGATATGGCAACAGTATTCAATAACATGAATGAATGGTAGATTTGTGACCCAACTTTTCTTGAAGTAGAAGAATTTATTGATTCCATGTAGTCTTTCTTCATCAGTTGAAAATGTCAGGCCAAGAAGGCGCAGTGTGTTGATCTCCATGTGTCTAGCATCAGCCATGCTGATAGTGGGAAGCACAGTTTCTCTATGCTTAAATGAAAGTAGTTTCTTTTTACGAGACATTTTCTGCCTCAGTTAACCACTGATTCGAGGTTCTTTTCAACAGCAGCGGCCAGATTAACTTTCTCAATTCTGAAGGATTTGCTATAGAGAGATAAGCAATTGGCAGTCTCATGAGCATAAATGCCTACTTAGGAACTGACGACATCAGAAAACTCATTGATGAAGATCAGAAACAGAGTAGGTCTCAAGTCAGGCCTTGGTGGACACCCGCATTCGTGTGAAAAAAACCTGGAAGCGAGCCCGTTCAAAACGATCTTCATTTCACGATCTAATAAGAACTATAAGATTAAATCAAACAATCGTCCTGTAATACCGTAGCCCTGGAGTTTATGTAGAAGACCAGCGTGTCCAACACTGTCAAACGCCTTCGAGATATCGAGAGTCACAGCTCGATATTCGCCGTTATTATCAAATGCTTGATAAACATATTCAGTGATGATCGTTAGTAGATCAGCGGTAGACCTGGAGAAACGTAAGCCATATTGTTTTGTCGGAGAGTGGGTCGTGAGAATTAAGATACTTAACCATTTCAAAGTTGATTAAAGCCTAGAATACTTCGATGAAAATCTGTAGAAGACTTATAGGGTGATAGTTACAGGGGGTCAGAAGGTTCTCCAGAATTCTTAAAAACAGGAATTACAGAGGAGGATTTCTAACAAGCTGGAAAGCAAGAAACAGGAAGGCAGTAGATATAGATTTAGGAAAGAACTGAAGCCAGCTCAGGAGCACATTTTAAGACGATGTCTGGGATCCCCGTTTTATTTACAGGAATCTAATTTAGAAATAATGTCCGAGACCTGTTACGGGGTTAAGCACATATCACTCCGTAGAACTTTAGGAGGGAAATAAGGCGTGAGTACTCCAACTGAGTCGAGTACTGAGTTGGAAGAGAATTTCCGAGAAAAAGAAATTGAAGGGGAGATGATTAGTTTCACAGAGAACTAGGATGTACGGAGACTTTTCGAAGAGGAAGAGGAAGTTGGTAGGAATACCACGAATGTTGAAGAAAAAAGGTTTACGTGATTCTTGTTGAGCTGGTTTAGATATATATCTTTGGTTGCTTATAGTCATGGTAGGTTATTTTGGTAAGGAAAAGGGCTAAGGTAGTTGTAACAGTCGGTCGTCTAATGCAACATGTGCAGGAAGGGAACTGGCGTCGAGTGCAACATAGTGTGGCCTCGGGGTTGCCCAACAGTGTAGCTTCCAGGGACACCCGTCCATACGCGACATGGCACTGCAGAAACTGTTGATCATAGCAGCATCACAAGACGGTACGCAAAAATTCAGGATCCTAACTATCAGTCGGGAAGAGTAACCAGAAAACTACCAACCCGGTACCCTCAGAATAAAGAGACGTTTCCACCTTCCGCACATATCACAAAAAACAGTCCTGATTCTGAAGGGTTTTGATTTCCATTTATTTCGAGAAATGGTAACTAATTTGGAGAGACAATCAGCGATTTTTAACAGACATTCTAGTATATAAGGAGGGAGAGGAGGTAGCAGATATGGGGTAACAGAATTGGTAAACCTTGCACTGTTCCTTGAATGTTAGCTGGTCAGTGTGGGAGTGTAGCAGTGAGTTTGACACTGAATGGACAGACTAGACTGACATCGTTTCAATGATGCTTTCATAAAATTACGGCGACTTTAAAGAGAGTTATTCTGATTTCCGTGGCCCAAAGCATACGGCTATCACTTAGGATGGGAGTCGATGGTCATGCTGGGGTGTGTGTGTGTGTGTGGGGGGGGTGAAAAACCGCTTTACTTAATCAACCTACTTGTCTTTCGGCTTCTATCAAAGGAATTCGAGTTTTTCCCTAATACCAAGAATGGCCACAAATGAGTGATATATATAGTTATATATATATATATATATATATATATATATATATATATATATATATATATATGTATGTATGGACAAACAATTGAATGAAGCGAATTAAAGTGCAAGTTTGAAGTCCAAATATTCACTTTGTTGGAAAACTGTCTAGGAAAATTTCTCCATTCATTGCCAACTCAAGGTGGACTCCCATTAAAATGTAATGTCGACAATAGACATTAAATATCTTACTAGCACCTTATGCAGCCGCGTCCACATACTCGCAGGCATATATATATATATATATATATATATATATATATATATATATATATATATATATATATATATATATATACTAACGTCATGGCCCGGCGTTGCCCGTGCTTGATTCAAAAATCGTACGACTCATACAGTAATCGCTATCACTTGACTTAAAAATAGTTTTGCCCTTCCTTGCCTTTAAAGGAGTGCCCTTTGCCGTGGTGATGTTGCTACATGCCTTACTTCTTGCCTATCTCACACTGCAAATTTTTTCTAAGCTCTATACTAAACATTAAATCTGTTACAAAAAAAGAACTAAACAAAATGAACACAAAACGATCAACTTTAAAAAAGGACTCGTAACTGGAAAAACCGAAGGAAAAAAGAATGTTAACAACAAATACTTTTTCACACCCAACCCAGTTCTGCTAATCAGAATCAACGTTGAGTTTAAGCAAGCGAATGAGCCAATTGGAGTAAAGTGACATGCTGATTTAAATTTGTCCCACTTGTAACAAATGCAGCTATCGATTTTTTGCATGCTAGTTAACATTCGTGTCAGTCAGCTGTTGGCTCTTACGCTGGCCAGTAGAATCTTCCTGCCTATTCGTGGCAGCCAGCTATAGACTCTCACTCTAGCCGGTAGAAAATGGTCGCAGACTACATGAAAACTGCCGTAGAAGCATGAAAAATCGATTATTTCCACTATCGATGGGAGTTGGTCATGACCTTTCCGCTAACTTGGAGCATGTGCATGTAAATTTTGATGCAAATCCGCCGAAATTGCGGCCGTGCATTCGCTATACACAAACACACACACACATCCTGCCTTATATCTATCTATCTATCTATCTATCTATCTATCTATCTATCTATCTATCTATCTATCTATCTATATATATATACGCACACAAGTTGCGGCAATTATTAAGATAAAATTAAAAATTAAAACAATGAATGCAGAGAAGAAAAAAACTCAGAAATAAGACAGCCTGAAAAAGCGATAGAAAAAAAACAAAGACAACAAAGAAGAAGAAAATGACAAAAAAATAAAAGTATTTATTTCGACGATACCAAGAACTGGCGAAAGTCAACTGATGGGGGTTTTGAAACAATATTAGATCAAGAAAGGTTTGGTGATGCCAACATTGGAAACAGTGGGAGGTTAGATTAACTGATGCAAGGTGGAGTTGAGAATTGCCAAATTCGGACCTCCATTTTGTTTCCTCCTAATTATTATTTTTGCCTCCAAGAATATATACACCGTGTAAAAATGAGATGATATTAGTAGCGGTTTTCAAGCTTTTGATCGTTAATTTTTTTCAGTTCTAGATGCAGCAATTCTGGACGGTCAACTGAGAAAATAAATGAAGATTAATCGACACCACCTCACATGATGATTGTTGATGTTCTCCAAATATCAAAACAGTGTTGAAAATAGTCTGTATCAAATTGGTTTCGTCATATATGGAGGACTCTCCCATCGTATTCAACGTATGAATATCAAGCAGCTCAGTGCCTA
This sequence comes from Acanthosepion pharaonis, assembly GCA_903632075.3. Classification (NCBI taxonomy): domain Eukaryota; kingdom Metazoa; phylum Mollusca; class Cephalopoda; order Sepiida; family Sepiidae; genus Acanthosepion; species Acanthosepion pharaonis. The sequence goes on from CAHIKZ030000291.1 coordinate 1,043,790, forward strand.
AGAAGCGACAGTCAACGACCTGCACAGATGATTTAATTCTAGTGGTGAAGGCTTTGTGAAGAATCAGCCACAGTTTTTGAAGGGCCGAGTACAGAGACCTGGTACACTACGTGACACAAGGTCCCCAAAGGACCCTCCGCAGATTTTGAATTTAGGGTTGCCATTCTCCTAGATCAGCTGCCATCCAAGGCTATAGAATCAAGTATGACCTGCTATTTACCCATAGCTATAGGGAGAAGAGGAGGATTAATACCTTTCCGAAAAAGTATTAGCACGGTAGCAAGAGGATATATATATATATATATATATATATATATATATATATATATATATATATATATACATTAGGGTTATGGATTTTTGGTAACCCTTTGTTCTTCAAGCACATTCTCAAGAGGTAACCAATCTAAGTGCTGACCAGGCTCGACGTGGCTTAACTTCCGTGATCGAGTGAGACTGGCGTTTCGTGTTCAATGTAAGCCCAACAGAGCGGAAGCAATTGTTATTACAATGGCTTATAAATAAATTGAAGCAATTATCAGTACAATCGTTTGTAATAAATTGAGCCCTGTTGTCAATTGGTAGATTGTTAAGGATGTGATACGGGAGATTTCAAATTTTGAAAACGATTCCTTGCCATCTGAACTGGATACCTCAATGGCAATGGCACAAGGTGGACTATTTCGATCGTAATAAAAATTCAATTTTCATAGGTTATCAATTTGATATGATGTACCCACCTGACATGAAGATGTCATCTATAACGATCTTTCCACATCTATCTATCTATCTATCTATCTATCTATCTATCTATCTATCTATCTATCATGGTCTTTTCATATCTATCTACCTATCTATCTATCACGGTCTTTTAATATCTATCTGTATATCTATCATGGTCTTTTCATATCTATCTATCTATCTATCTATCTATCTATCTATCTATCTATCATGGTCTTTTCATATCTATCTATCTATCTATCATGGTCTCTTCATATCTATCTATCTATCATGGTCTCTTCATATCTATCTATCTATCTATCTATGACGGTCTTTTAATATGTATCTAGCTCGGTCTTTTAATATCTATCTATCTATCTATCTATCTATCTATCATGGTCTTTTCATATCTATTTATCTATCTATCTATCTATCTATCTATCTATCATGGTCTCTTCATATCTATCTATCTATCATGGTCTCTTCATATCTATCTATCTATCTATCTATCTATCTATCTATCTATCACGGTCTTTTAATATGTATCTAGCTCGGTCTTTTAATATCTATCTATCTATCTATCTATCTATCTATCTATCTATCTATCATGGTCTCTTCATATCTATCTATCTATCTATCTATCTATCTATCTATCTATCTATCATGGTCTCTTCATATCTATCTATCTTTCATGGTCTCTTCATATCTATCTATCTATCTATCTATCTATCTATCTATCTATCATGGTCTTTTCATATCTATCTATCTATCTATCTATCTATCTATCTATCTATCTATCTGTCTGTCATGGTCTATTCATATCTATCTATCACGGTCTTTTCATATCTATCTATCACGGTCTTTTCATATCTATCTATCTATCTATCTATCTATCTATCTATCTATCTATCTATCTATCTATCTATCTATTCCAATTTGTTTCTGTCTCACTTTATCTGTAAATCTATATCATTACAGTTTGGTCGACGTTCCGGGGAGAGTTCGTAGAGAAAAATACAAACTGGTTCATCGTTAAAGAGATAAAGATTTATAATGCCGAGGAGCGACCAGGAAAAATTCACCTGCCTGGAGATGTTGTTATGATGGAAAGAACCAAAATAAGGATAGGAGACGGGAAGATTCCTGAAATAATAATATCAAGAATTCTTTTCGCAATGTCAGACTACGATTACTAGAAAGCTAGCCCACCTTCTACACGCCATCATCAGAATAACGGGGAAAATAATAAAAGGAATTACAAATATGAATTGTGTAAAACTGAATGCTATGCAGTCACAGATTGTTTATGAAAGATACAATATTTTTTTATGGTAGCTGAATTTGCTTGACTTTATAAAAAGAGCCGATTCTAATTTAGATCCGAATAAAAAGGGAAACGAAGGAGACAAAAATATTAGCAGACGATATTATATTAACAGTGGCGCGTTCACATACATAAAAATATATATATATATATATATATATATATATATATATATATAATATCATAAGATGTACATATGTCAATTATACATACATCAACAAATGCATATATATATAGGCATATATATATATATATTCATCATTTTACATATATATATGAGTGTATATATATATATATACAGATATATTAATATATTTATACATATCCATTGTTATTTTTATATATATATATATATATATATATATATATATATATTTATATAAATATTCACGATTGTTGATATATTTATTTTATGATTAGCTACAATTATATATATATAAGATATATATATATATATATATATATATATATATATATATATATATATATATATATATGAACTTATAAACGATAAGTACAAACTTATCTATTATATATAAGCTTAAACATATACAAACTTATTGGCAATATCTATCTATCTCTATATATGTATGAATGTGTGTTTGTAAAAATAATTTCACACAATCCTTTGGTCGTATGCATATTGATAGAACCACATTTATAACAACATTTAACTTATATATATATAGAGAGATATACTACCGTTCTCTGGTCTAATTCAACTTTGACCATAAACTTTTTATTATATATATATTTTATATATATATATATATATATATATATATATATATATATATATATATATATATATATATATATATATATATATATATATAAATCTTGCATAAGTTTACTACGTGTATACATAAACTATAAAAATCTTAAGAATTGTGACTGAATTAAATGATTATATTATTTCTTTTTTTTTTATTTGCTTTGAAAGACGTCTGATGTTTTCATTTCTTTAATTGTCCGTTCACCGTATTTTCTGATTATTAATTATATTGTCTACGGATGAATGGTTTGAAATGTTAACAATTATTGCAAATATCTGATTATCAGACACAATTAAAGGCATGCTTTGTCAACCTTTTTCAATGAATCTATTTTTTAGCTTTTCATTTCTGTTCCGAGTTTATTGATTTGGTATTGTGAAAGTTGCTTTTACTTACACATTTTGGGTTCTTTATTTATGTTGTGTTATTCATTTCCTCATATTCACCTTTTGGTCCAGTTTTTGATTTTTTTTCTTTTGATTATTCTAATTTTATTTATTCTTGGCTTATTCTTCTTTTTTGCCAGTTCAACTTCTTTGACTATTCGCAGACAATGGGAATTTTTTCTTTAAGTTTCCTTTCATCTCTCTATCTCATTGACTATACATATAGATACACACACACACACACACACACACACACACACACACACACACACACACACACACACACACACATATATATATATATATATATATATATATATATATATCCGAATGTAATGAGAACGAAAATAATATATAAATTCTAACGTTCACAGCATTAATTCAAAAGAGGGATCAATACTCATAGTAGAGCAATATATGAAACAGTTGTAATAAATATAAGTCTATATATATATATATATATATATATATATATATATATATATATATAGGGGTTTGGTTTTTCATCATTGTTTTTTTAATTTTACTTTTTTTTACAGCATTATCTATCTATTTATCTGTCTATCTATCTGTCTGTCTGTCTGTCTGTTCGTCTGTCTGTTCAGATCTATCAATCTCTTTTTCATATCTCATTGTCTTTCTTTCCTTCCTCCCTTTTCTATTAACCCTGTCACATATTTTTTTTATTTATTATCATATAATATCTCGTTGTTTTTATCATTCTTTCTATCTATCTATCTATCTATCTATCTATCTATCTATCTATCTATCTATTTCAGTCTGTTCCTATCTATCTATCTATCTATCTATCTATCTATCTATCTATCTATCTATCTATCTGTCAGGGAGTTCCACAAGCGACAAATACGAGAAAAGTAACTGTAAGCATAGAACTTGCCAGCTCAATTGTAAAATGATAACATCCTGATGCCAGCCTACTACCGCGCTTTAAAAAAAGGCAAGGGTACCATAACGAAGAGTTCTTCCGAACAATTACAATGAAAATATTTATAAAAAAAAAGGCACAGAGAGGCAACCTTATGGTGCTGCGCAAGTGTCTGAAGCCGAGCCGCCAGAACAGGACCAATAATATTTCTGATTCTTCTTTGGATCTTAGCAAGGTAAAAAGCAGGGGCCCCGGACAATATGTGGCAGAAATATTCTAAGCATGGTCGAATAGTAGACTTATATATATGTAATATAGATTCTGGTGAGAAAAATTATTTTATATAACACAACTTTCTTAGCAGCTGATCTAGCAATGGATTCAGTATAATCTTTTCACTTCATGTCATCTGAGAATGTTAGCCCTAGAAGGCGGAACAAGTCACTCTTATGGAGGTTAGCATCAGCCATGCTGATGAAAGGCACCAAGGATTCTCTCAGATAATTGATAGAGAGTAGTTTTGTTTTGGAGGCATTAAAATTAACAAGTTAACTGTCACCCCAGTTAACGAGACAGCAGTAAATTATTGCGCCATCAGCGTAGATGCCAAGTTGAGAGCTGATGTCACCGGGAAGGTCGTAATAAAGATTACAAACAGAGTAGGACTAAGGATGGAGCCCTTGTGGGGACACCCACATTAGTACGAAAGGATCTAGACGAGTGGCCGTTCAAAATAACTTTCATTTTACGGTTTAATAGGAAAGACTAGAATTAGTTCAAAAAGTGTCCGGAGACACAATAAATTTTAGCTTGTAGAGAAGAAATATATGCAGGGGTCCTGTCAAAGATTTTCGAGGTTCAATGCTACTGCCCAGGCTTCACCATTTTTCTTTATCTAGAGCATGATAAACTCCTGCAATTATCGTCAGTACATCAGCAGTTGGCCTGGAGAAACAAAAGCCATATTGCGAGTTTTAGAAAAGGCCCTGTAATGAGAGATGACGAACCAATTTAGCATTGATTAAGGCCTCTAGGAGTTTCCCCAAAAGAGGAAGAAGGCTAATAGGCCGATAGTTGGATATGTCGGACAGCTCACCAGAGTCTTTAAGACTTAGAACAACAGATGATAACTTACAGAAGGCAGTAAAGTAGAAGACAGAGAGGAATCTATTATAAAATTTAGAGAGACCAGGAGCTTGTTCGAGAGCACACTGCTTAATGAGCATTACAGGGATACCATCGGGCCCACATCCTTTGTGGGGATTTAGGTTAGAAATGAAAGCAGAAACTGTGGAAAGGCATATATACACATTACTCAACAGAGACTCTGTTCTAATTGGAAGTTTGACAGGCATACTCCAGATGAGCAAAGTTTGAGGTGAATTTGCGGGCAAGGCATTCAGCTTTATCAGCAGATGATAATGACTGAATTAACAGGAGAGGAATAGAGACATTACACTTATTTAATACCCTATTACAGAGCACCAGTAATTATGACATTTAAAGTTGTTAGAAGCTATCCGGTGCGTCATTCTCTCGGCAAATAAAGACTTAGTTCCTTCGAGGACTCGTTTACATTTATTACGAGCAGAAACGAATAAGCGCCTGTTGTGATGAGAGCTGTCACGCTGGTATAGCTGGAAATAGTGGTTCCTGTGTGCTATAGCGGCGGAGCATGTTGTGAACTATGGTGAGCATTGCGGTTTCACTTGTTATTTCCGAGAAGGGATGAGAGCATCCAAACCAAATCTAAGCCATGAAAACTCAGTGGAGCAATTTTCAATTGGGATGTTAAAGGTGTTAATTGTTATTATATAGTTGTTAATTTATACGCCTTAGTTACACCAGTTCAGACCTTTATCCGCTATGCTTTCATATTCCAATAGTGAGGAAGAAGTTCCACTCAGAGAGCTTCTTTTTCAGAAGTGTCACATTGTGGAAGAGACCCTAAATTTTGATCTCTAGGATCAACTGTTATCATGCTGAAGGACACCTCTTGCTCACTTCTTGTACACTCTTATAACAACCTCATTTAACAACCTCGAGCGGCTCTTGGGTCTTGAAATATGTGATCAATAGTATGAAGTACAGAAGAACATGGTTAAAACATATATTTTTGAATTTGACGCTGGCTGAGATACAACGTGACGAATTTCGTAGATTACACAATAGAAATCCATAGGGAACACGGCAAATCACACGACTTAGCCTAATTATTTAATATCCGATTATGTTTTACAGGAATGGTGCACATTTTCTATAGAAGTGTCTACAGGTCGATATTGCAGCGAATGTAGGAAATCCTAATTTCATAGTCAAAGCATGATCTAAACTGTTTATTTTTTCTTCCAGTGTCAATATAAAGTTCTTTGGGAATAAAACCGATATTGATTACATTGAGCAAAATGGCTTGTCGAGTATGTCAGTTTACTAGTTTGGCTAGCCAATCCCAGTTGCAGACGCATGCTCAGGCGCGTTTTCTGTTTATTCAACACACAGAGAGAGCCCACTTTTAGCTTATAATGCAACAAGTTTCTGGGAGAGAGCACATTTTCTGGCGTGATCAACAGTATGAACAGGGACAGTACACTCAAAGACTCGGTCAGGATAACGTCATAGCGAAATCAGTCGACGGCTCTCATCTAGTTCTGTCTATGCAATCTGGCTCACAAAGCTTGGGTGCTACATTCATTGATCCTCTCTCCAGGTCGATAATATCAAAAAGTCAATTTACAGACAAATTATTACGATGTTCAGATTCGTTTGTTGTTTATGTCTTATGTTATCTGCTGTTGAGCGTGTGTAATCTGGCGTTGGCTATTTCAATTTGCCTTCTCACAAGGCTATGTATATAAAAAGAAGATGATATGGACATTTTTATATATCTGAACAATTTTGGAAAAATCACCTTGTGAAAATTTTTTGCGTGACGCATTTTGACCTTGAGGAGTTCATGGGACGAAAGTCATGTTACTATTGGCATGATTGCACACGCGAACAGAAAGGAGGGGAATGTAAAACTTTGTAAGGTTTCGTTATAATTATGCACAGTTAGTAAACGCTGACAATATTGGGACGTTGAAATTTTATACTTAAAATTTTATATATATATATATGTCTGGATATATAGACTAAACATTTTTATTTAGAATTTTTGTTTTTGTTTCTATCTTCAATACATTTGTTAGTATTTCTTCCCACTTTGTCCTTAATTTTCTCAATATATATAATTCTAGAAATATTACTGTTTAGCCTACCTACATTGAAATCGACGGGAAAGTCCGTCATGAGATATATATATATATATATATATATATATATATATATATTGTTATATATATAATTATTTATTGAATGTAGAATAGAGGGTTTTACTTTATTCTACATTCAACACCATCACTTGATAAGACACCAGAAGTGTTGAAACAAAATGGTTATTTTTCTAGTGATTTTATTACATATTTATGTTATAATTTTCGAATAAAATAATTATATTTACTTGACTCTGTATTGAGCACTCTTTTAAAAAAATCAGCATGCTAAATATCTTTAATAATTGACACAACCAATTACTAAGACCTAAATACACTCACCAGTTATTATCGCGTTTCAATTTCATACAAGCTGACAAAACACACCAAAAGTAAAGGAATTATTTTCCCTGATGGGGATGAAGGATGATCGAAAGCCTTTGGATCCTCTTCCACCAATTGAACCATAGCACACGAAAAATCGCACGATAAATACAAAAAATACTAAAATGATATTATCGAATGAAAGATTTCCGTAGCAGATTTGCAGCCAAGATATACACACACGCATATATATATATATATATATATATATATATATATATATATATATATATATTGGGTATTTCGTTCTAATTGAGCTATGGTCGGGTAGGAGAAACGTGAACTTAATTAGGACCCATTTAAACACACACAAAAAGCTAGCAATCTCCCAATAATGGAAAACCTAATAAAAAAAAAGCAAAAAAACAACAGTCAATAACATAAACTACGAACATGGCCACTATGTGCAATGCGTGTTTGGAAAATAAAACATTCCTATGACATCAAAAACTTACATAAAAAACAGCACATTCAGTTATAATGATAAAATTTTATATATCAACAAACATTGACAAACATTCAAACGATGAAATCCTAACAGATGAAACGTGTTGCAAAAACTTTTATAATTTGTCATACTATATATATATATATATATATATATATATATATATATATATATATATATATATGTGTGTGTGTGTGTGTGTGAAAAGTGTGTAAAGTGTATATAAATATATATACACCGTCACCAAAAACAAACAAATAACCAGCTTTAAATATAACATATAAACCCCCATTTTTTCAAAAATTTAAAAATAAATATAAATAATAATAATTTTTACCTATCATAATTTTACACAAACCCCACCACACGCATATACATACATGCGAGGAAATGTTTTTCAGCGGGAAAACACTTAATATGACATGTATACAGTAACGAGACATTTCCGCCACACTTCCAATGTTTAAATTTCAACATTTCAAAATACAAATGCGTATGTATAGATATAACACCACCCGTATACATACATGTGTCATAGCCGAAACTGCCCACATATGTTTATATATGTATGAGTCCCGACGGACGACCAAGTATGTATATGTGTCTGCATACATCGATGTTTGCGTTAGTACGATGAATGACAAAACGACGAAGTTTCCCCCACCACTTCCACGATAACACCAATACACGCAATCTACATAAACCCCAATTTTTTAAAACATTCATCAGTTTGTCTGACGATCGCTAAAGCGTGAAACCCAGGGTCACAAACTCACATCTATCCAACCATATATATATATATATATATATATATATATGTGTGTGTGTGTGTGTGTGTGTGTATTGCTGGAATCTCCCGTCGTTTTCGACGGATGAGAGTCAAGCAGTTCAGTTCTTAGAACCAAAAGCCAGACTACCCATACATATCATTTGATTACAGTGGTGAAGGCTTCTGCAGAACCAGCTACACTTTTTGGAAGAGCCGAATACCAAGTGCACAGTATACTACAAGGTCTCCAAATGACCCTCCGCAGGTTTTGAATTCACAGTTTTCCTACTCCTAGACCGTTCACCACCCAGTCTGCCCTGCTATTTACACGTGTGGGGGGTGAGGAGAGATAGATCCCCCATTTCCCAATGGTATTAACACGTAAGTGAATGTAATGAACTCGTTTAAAATTCGAACTCGTCTCTCCGATTCCTCAATCCGAGCCGCTAACCATTACTCCACCGTGTCCCCGAGTACAGCCATTACTATTTCCATTTTCTCTCTGTTTTCATCACTAAAAAGAAAAGAGTTTTTCATGTAATTTTTCATATTCCTTCTCTATTTGGTTGACATTCGCAAATCAGCTTCTTCAAGTTTTGCTGCTTCATTCACTTTTCTTCCCTTGTTAACCTTCGAACTTTAATCTGATTTCTTTTCGCAACATTCACGAGAAGCCAGTTTTTTTCTGGTTCTTACTTCGCTAGTTTTTTTTTCCATTACGTATTGATTCCTGCCTGTCCTGTTTTCTCTTTGTACAATTCCCAAAGTTCTATTCCTTTCAATCAATAACTTAAAAGGATTTTATGTCTCTTTTGAGCTTATATTTTTCTTCTGATCAACTACAGTGTTTATCATAAATTAAGAAAAATAATAAATATCCTAAAATGTAGATTACATTATTGATTTAAATATAAAGAACAATCATCGTGTTGCATCTCAAAACAAATATTTTACTGCAACTAAATCTCCATATATCTATATATATATATATAAAGTAAAATTCACATCTATCGAATAACTCAAAGTATATATTAAAAAATTTACCAATATCGATTGGTTAATTACAATTTTATTGTGCAAATAATGAATTGCATAATTCAGTCCGACATAGTATATGTATAGAATATATATATATATGTGTGTGTATATATATATATATATATATATATATATAGTTAAATTCACAGATCAATTCTGTGGACAAGACAAATTTTATAAGATGACAATTTTTTGCCTTGAAAAAGTCGGAAGACAAAACGCATCGGCCAAAAAAAAAAAAAAAAAAAAAAAGAAGATTTTTTTCCAATTGAAATAGCGGGTGTAAAAGTATAATTATCCATCCTACAAAATGTTTAATATGTAAAAATCCACTAAAATAACTGAGTTTTTTTTCCAGTTTTTCAGATAAAGTGTTTAGCCATCATGACACCATTTGTTGCAAGAATCACTGAAAAACCTTTTGAGTTTTAGCTAGAAAGAGAACAGGTCAAATCGTTTTGTGTCAGCTTTACTGTGTCTTACCAACTGAGTAATGGTGAGAGGAAAAAGAACATTCAGGCCTTCAGTAATGATACCAACATTCATACTCTAGCTTCCATCTTCAAAGACCATTCAAGAACCATCAAGAGATCGATGAATAAGTTCAAAAAAGACAGAGAAGTAGAGAGGAAAACTAGATCCGGAGGTCACAACAGGAAGAGGGATCATCATTTCAACTTAGAGCTAAATGGATCAATTAGAAATAATCCAAATCAGTTAATAAGACGTTTGGCTTGTGAGAGAGGAGTTTCAGCTATGACAGTCCAAGGAGCAGTGATAAAAAGTTGAAAATGAAATCGTACATGAAACCCGTGAGAAACCTTGTTACTCCAGGACAGAATGTTAGAAGATTAATGAGGGCAAAATCATCTTAAATAATTTAGAAAATGGTTCTGAAATAATATGTATATTTGAACTTAATTTCAATCCTTCATTAGCTACGATTAATTAATAATGAATATGTCATTTTTGATTTCAACGCGATTCTTCTGTTAAGGAAAGTAGAAAACCATAAAGATATCTTTAAACATTTCTAAGATACAACGTTCAGAGCTTAATCTAACAATTGTACAATTTTGCTGTTATACCTGCTATATATATATATATATATATATATATATATATATATATATATATATGCCTGTGTGTGAGTGTGTAAAATTTCAGATAAAGAATATCTGTAAAGGACATTATGAATAAAGTGAAAGTGAAAATATATCTTAGCCGATGCTTTTCGTACTTTTGTAGGAATTTATCAATCTCACAGAGGACGAAACGCATCGGTTAAGATAAGTTTTCCTTTTGTCTTTATTTTCTCTTTTTGAATATATATATATATATATATATATATATATATATATACTAGCAGAAGAGCCCGGCGTTGCCAGCGGATGTAACAGTCAGAGATAGATCAAGTATCGACCATCATAAAGAATGAAAAATAAAATTGATAAAGACTATTGTTTAAGGTCGACGGACACGCATGTCTTAATTAGTTTTTTTTTTTTTTTTACGAATTGGTCAAACTCAAACTCAAACATTGTTTTCAATTGTTATGAGTCTACCGATTGAATAGAATTTTATTATAAACAATTGTCTTGTAAATGGAAATTTTAAAGCATTCTGAATGTAAAAATAAAGAAAAAAGTGTGCAAGACAATAAGAAACACTACCTGCCCCCCAAAAGTGAAGTTTTGTTGAAATCGGTTGAAAAATGTAGGAAATCCGATCCCATATATAAACGAACACACACACACACACACACACACACACACACACACACACACACACACACAACCTGGGTTTTATAATAAGTATAACTCGATATGAGTTGTCCACCTTTCATTCTCGCGATGCCTCTTAATCGTGTTTTCAAACTGATTTTGTGCAAAAACGATTGTGTTTTTCCAATTTTTGGCACTGTCAGAATCACCGCAAGGTAATTTTACGTAGTCCTGTGAAGTTTTGTTGAAGTCGGTTGAAAAATGTTGGAAATCCGATCCAATATATAAACGTACAGACACACACAACCTGGGTTTTATAATAAGTATGATATATATATATATATATATATATATGTGTGTGTGTACTTGTGTGCGTGTGAGAGGAATGAAACTATCTTAAATGTAACAAATATTAGGACATTCTACGATGCAGATTAATTTCAATTGACTAGAAAACCCATGTCAATTAAAATCTTTTTCTTCCAGTTATAGTCTTGAATAAAAGAGGTGTTTCGAATAATCAGGTTGGGAGGGGGTTTAAAAACCAGCTCCAGTGAGCTTGGACATCCATGAGTCTATCCCGTTAACCATCATGGTCCGGCATGAATTTCGGTATGTCATTAGTGAACATTCTGTGTCATAATCTACCTGGTCAGTGTAGATACTTGCTGGGCGAACAACACGTCTTGCTCCACGGTGAGGTGTCTAGAATAGTAGATCACTTGCGAATTCTTGTTTTGCTCGCCAGAAGTGTCCTGTAAAGCGCCTTCTGCATTTGCGTAAGATTTTAGAAATATCACGGATGGGTCCATAGAGCTGGATGTTGTCTCCAGGAAATATTAAGTATCGTTCTCAGCATCCGAGTGTAGGTTCCATCAAGCTTAGACTGTAGGGTTTTTTGCTATTTAAAATAAGGAATGTTATTTAAACAAAGAAAATTATTCAACGAGAGTTAAATAAATTTTCTACTCTCTCAACATTTTTACAGCAAATAAAGAAACCTTTCCATGTCCTTTTGCTATTCAGTTTTTCACAGATTATTCTCAAGTTAAAGTTTCGCATGTTATCCTTGTGGTGGCGTGTCAGGAACACAGCTTTTTCGCTTAGCATACGAATTTCTTTTTACTTTTTAATCGCTCTAATTCCTGTCAATATTTTATTTTGCATTTCTGCATAACAGCTGCAAGGGACTGCTTTTCCCTAAAAGAATATTGCTTGCAAGCTCCATCTCACAATGTTTTTCTCTCACTCATATCTTTTAGATTATTCTTAAAATAACGAGATAAGATAGAATATTATGTGGAATTATGATACGAATAAAGTTTTTAGACTTGAATGTTTTTACGATTTAATTGAATTTTTAGAATCTGTATAAAATCATTTTCGCAATTTTAAAAGATGATTTTCTTAGAATTGAAAATCTTTCGAGGAATTTTTCTGGAAAAACTAGCGTGGGTGGGGAAAATAAATGAGTGGCTAGGATTTACACTGCTACAATATAAATAAAAGCCTCAAAACAGTTGAGTATTCAATTTTACTTCCAGGTATGATTTCCTACATGGTCGAATAATTAGAGATAATCTGATCAAAGTACCGAAGTAACACCTAGATAACTATATAAAATTTTATTCATGAGACATTAAAGAATTCTAATGTTCAATAAAAAAATCAATATCCATAATTATAGTAATTAATTAAACAGTTACTTCTGATAAACGTTCATTATTACTAACACTTCTCAATATATCAATCTCTCCTTCAGAAAAAATTAAATCAAAAACATCATTTTCATGAACTGCATAATTTGTTCTTATTAGAGACGACGCCATTTTGAATGTTTGCTTTCTCAAAAATGCAGTTACAAACATCCCTGAATAAACTGTCGATTAAATATAAACATAACGCGGTTTACGATATGCGAATATCTCAGTTTGGAATTTCGGCTAATGTCATAAAAGATGTCCAAATTACATCGCCATCAAAACTCATTATTCCTATCGTTTCATCCCGAGCAAGGCAATATAGCCCCTAGCACTAAAGAAAATTAGAAGGCTAGTGAAAAGAAAGGTCAATAAAAGAACAGGAAGCAAGAAAGCAGAATATAAGATCTACATTGGGACATCCCTTTAAACTCGCTTGTAATACACAGAACCTTCAATTTTATAAATACCTCCAAAATGAGAAAAGGAGATAATTCATTAGGCAGGAAATACTTAGAGGGCGTTCTGATAAACATTTGTTTTTATCTATAAACACATATGAAACACAGTTTATTATACCACCAACATTTATAAAATCCACACGTAAAGATTCTAAGATCTGTCTATCTGAAACCACAACCGGTGAGACTTAAATTCTTTCTACCTCACATAAAACATCCCCATATCAACATTCAGACAACCACCAAGATAGAACTACTCATCAGACGCAAACACGCATACAAACGAATGCATATTATCATCCGATTCCTGCAAAGACAAATTAGAATTATAATAGACATACAGCCATGAATTATACACACAAACGCTGCTTGACAGGAAAACTACACGTGATGTTTGCTTTACCAATGAAAAACAAACAGCAGAAAAAATAAAAATACCCGAATTTTATTTTCTCTTTATTTTCTTGGTACTGTACTCCAAGCGTTTTCCTACTCCTGTTGATGTTGAGCTGATGGTTAGCTTCTCTGTCTCGTAGGTAGAAGGCACTGATTTGGGTCTTGTCAGGGTAGAAAGTGGTTGACAGTCCGTGATAAGTCCACTCAGAGCACTGGTCAGTGAGGTCTCAACTTCCGTGAAAGATTGCTTCTGGGTTGCAATGCAGATATTTGGGTCGATGAACTGATCATATGTCTAGATATTGAAGAGGAGAGGGGAAACCATTTTTCTGTGTCCGCCATCTACTGTGTTTCACAGTGAGGTCTACAAATCGTCTGTTTGAAAACATGTTCATGATGGGGGTAGCGAGCTTCAAGTCATATCATATCAAATTTTTTGATGAAGTTTTTATAAAGGCGAAACATATAATATTTATAAACGTTTCCTATTTGTTCCTTATCACTGTGTTGGGTTTCAATCTATATTGGATGTATATTAGATCCCAATTGATCATATATATATATATATATATATATATATATATATATATATATATATAATCCTTTTTTAAACATGCTTCGTTAAAGACAACTGATAAAGTACTGCTATTAAGTGTTCATACAAGTGTTTTCTTTTCTAGACACAGTGTATAAAACTGTCCAAACGTTCTGAATGTCGCTTTTGGCTATACATTTAGCCATTACCAAGGACAATTTTATTTTTACTTTTAACTAAATGTATAGATTGTGTTTTATCTAGAGTTATAGGAATGTTTTATTTTCCAGACATGGTGAACACATTGTAGACATGTTCATTTTTAATATTATTGTGTGTCCGCTTTTTCTTCTTTATTATTAGGGCTTCCATTATTTTCAGTCTTTTTTACATGAAGCTGGGGTTATTATGCTTGTATTTTCTACAACACTTCCTTAAGGGGAATTTGAACTCGTATATAATGTTGGTTTTTTGTAGTTTGATTTTGCAGGTGTGTTGTTATTTTTGATGATAAGTTTAGCTGTTTTAAATTTTCTTGTAATCGATAATTTAATTTTCTTGTTCGGGTCGACTGTGGTTGTGTATTTCTTTATGATATTTCTAAGTGAAAATTCATCCTGCTTATAGTTAACGTAGATTTAGCTTTTGTAGTTGTTATTTGTTTTGTCTAAATGTTCAGTATCATTATTGGTTACTTTGGAAAGAAATATTCTAATCTGGTGGAAGATGAGGTAGTTAAGAAAAGTAATGTTTGTTTTGCATTATTGAGCCCTTACAATTAAGTTTCTGTTAGTGTTTTTTTTATATAATGACACTTTTTACACACATTGTGCCCAGAAATGAAAACACTTATACGAACACAAGAAAAATTAAAAAAAAAAAAACAAACTTAAACACTGTACCTTGTCTGTCGTCCTTAACGAAGCATACATATATATATATATATATATTTCTCTTTCAAAACTGAGCATTATTATTGCAGAAATTAAAAAGTGTCAAATTGTAGAGTTAATAATTAATGTTGCTGATTTTGGCTCGAATATTTGCCTTAATTTGATGTACCTTTGAATGTGGAAAGTTTCAGATGTTTTTAGTGGCAATTCTTTCTCGTTCTTTCTGTCCGTAGTCCGAACTATTTTGGAGATTACGGGTTTTTCGTTGAAGGATTTTTTCTTCAGTTCCCACCAGAATGGTTCGAGTATATTTAGATCAGGACTTTGTGC
Source organism: Acanthosepion pharaonis (assembly GCA_903632075.3). Taxonomy (NCBI): domain Eukaryota; kingdom Metazoa; phylum Mollusca; class Cephalopoda; order Sepiida; family Sepiidae; genus Acanthosepion; species Acanthosepion pharaonis. The sequence goes on from CAHIKZ030000291.1 coordinate 1,059,811, forward strand.
TGACCAGTTTTCCAAATGTTGAATATCTTCATCCGCAAAAACCCTTTTTGTTGTCCGTGATGGGTAACAAGGAGGCTCAGAAGTTACACCAACTTAGGCAGCTTGAAGTTGATGGAAACTTAAACAGCGGAAACTATAATAGTTTACACACAACATACGAAAATGCAACAATAATTTTTCCAAACCTCAACGTTCAAAAACAATATTGATAAAACTTAATTTAATTTAATCTTAAATACTTAACAAAATAAAGTTGTATAATCATTTAAAGACATGTGTACGCCATTTTCTATCGTTATTTGCAATAACCTGTTGTCATTTATCAGTCAACCCACGCATTCCTTGAGATTAAAAGTTCACGGGTTTGTTGTGAAAACGTTTTCAACAACTCTTCCATCTAATTTACCATATCTACCTATATTACTGTCCATATCTCTCTGTCTATCCCGATCAGACTTTTGCTGTATGTCGCGCATTTAGGATTATGCTTGTTTGGCAAACTTGGATCTTCATGTCTGCAAAAAAAAAAAAAAAAAAAAAAAAAAAAAAAAAAGGAATGTGAAACGGTTTTTCCCTTGACACCGCTATTATTTTAACTACCTTCACTCTTCGGCAATGAATGATGATTAGAATAAAACCTAAACATATTAAAGTGAATTTATACATTTTCTTTGTTCTTCAAAATTGACAACAAAAGTAATGAACATTATTTATTTTTTATACTGTTTACTTAGGTACCTTCATTGATTCACTAAAAAAAAAATCACATATATGATTAAAAAATGCGCCAAACTTAATAAAAACAAAGTTTTATTGTTAATATCTTTATGTTATTATTAAGAGAAAAGACCAAAGGAATTTTCAATTATTAAATTATATTTTAATCCTTTTTATAACGTTCGAGATTTTGGTTAAAAATCCTGTTTTTGCCTCAGCCGGGGTTCTGAGGAGGTTGGACCAAAGACGTTTTATCATGCCAAAACTGAGGTCAGTTAGTGTACTTGAATTTCTTTCATAGCTGCCACGCATAATTAATTAATTAAGGTGATACAATAACTATTATAGGTAAATCCCCTAGACGGAAATTAATTAAAATTAACATAACTAATTAAATTAAAAGTAAAATAACATAGATATAAAAGGGATACATTCGGAATATTATAATCTATAGGAAATATAAAAATAGTTAAATTTTAGTTGTTGCTATGGCTCAGTTTACTACCATTTTTTGTTTGTTTCTTACTAGTAACCGAATAGTATTGTAAACTTTATTATTGCTTATTGAGTACTGCTATCCTATATGGGTAGGAACTGCCCACTCTTCACTTTCCAGTATCAATAGCGTCTATGCGTCCTTGTGGGTGATGAATTATTTCCCACCCAACAACCCCTTTCATACAGACGAAACTTTGCAAGCTCGATTGCTATTTCCATGGAAGTGATCAGACGAATTACATTTCTTAGTTACACCAGTTCTAATCATCACTACTGAGACCTGCCATATTACTCACACTGTGGCGAATCACACCTATTCATTTCGTATTCCATTGTAGAGATGTAAGTTTCACTCGAGCACCGTCTTCCCACAGAATACTGATTTGTGGAACCGACTCCCAAGTTGATGCTTCCTCGAACACTACAATATTAACCTATTCATATCTAAGGCTAACCATTATAATCCCTACATAAACTGTACTTCTACTCTGTGACATTCAACCTTGGCTGTATGTTGGACCTTTTACAGGGTGAATATCATTGCAAAAAATCTTTATTATTTATTTATCATTTCAGATATTAAACGGGTTTTATTAATGCGAATTCATCAGATCCAATTCGGAATGAGTCATCAAAAAAAAAAAAAAAATGAAGTGTTTGAATACTTTTGAGTACATCTGTGTACAAAAAGAATTTATAGAAAGTTCTAAGAGAGTCCTCTTTTCATATTCATAAACACACTCCATTTTATGTCTATGTGTTTCATCCGTTTTCGTCTATTAGTCTGTGTGCGTGCCCTCCGTTGAAGCCCGTATCTTACAACTGCAATAGACTTCTTTTTTCTGAAGGTGCTATATTCTTTGAAAGATTGCATCTCTTAGTATCTAAGTATGTTTTTTTTTCTGTATCTGAGTTGAGGTGAGAGATCGGAACTGAGTCTCAAGACAGGAAAAAAAAAACCATCTACGCAGTGATAGAAATGGGTTTGGAGAACTAGGGTACGCTATGTTTCGCTATATTTCGTGAGATTGGTGTTACAAAGAAGTGGGTAGGCGCAATAATACCCTTCCCGTGAGAATTATTTTGTAATATTGTAAATTTCCAGGTTAATTTGAGCCTCTGTACATTGGGTATGTTGATTACAGATTGTAGCACTAACACAAAGAAATATATAAAATATATATTTTGGTTACATGTTTTCTCGGATTATTGGGATTCATAGTATTATCCAGCTCACAACATAGTTTATCTTACACTGTTTGTCATATACGTACAATGCTTCACTAATATTAAAAGGCTACTTTTCCATTTTTTTTATATCGAGTTATATATATTTATCTATAAAAGGCAGGATGTGTGTGTGTAACGAATGAACGGCCGCAATTTTCGACAGATTTGCGCCAAAATTTATATGCACATGCTCCAAGTTAGTGGGAAAGCCAAGACCGACTTTGCATTTCCCAACTCCCATCGATAGTGGAAATAATCGATTTTTTCATGCTTCTACGACAGTTTTCATGTAGTTTGCGGCCATTTTCTACTGGCCAGAGTGAGAGTCAGTAGTTGGCTGCCACGAATAGCCAGGAAGATTCTATTGGCCAGCGTGAGAGCCAACAGCTGACTGACACGAATGTTAACTAGCATGCTATCATGCAAAAAAAAAAAAAAAAATAATCGATAGCTGCATTCGTCACAAGTGGGAAAAATTTAAATCTTTACTTTACTCCAATTGGCTCATTTGCTTGCTTAAACTCAACGTTGATTCTGATTCCGCAGAACTGGGTTGGATGTGAAAAAGTATTTGTTGTTAACATTCTTTTTTCATTCGGTTTTTCCAGTTACGAGTCCTTTTTTAAAGCTGATCTTTTTGTGTTCATTTTGTTAAGTTCTTTTTTCGTAACAGATTTAATGTTTAGTATAGATCTTAGAAAAAATTCGGACACAATCTGTGAATGGTGATAGTGATTTAGTGGTGGACAGAGTAATAAACAAGAAGTTGTGCTATAACTTATACTATGGGATGCATTAACTTATATTATGGGATGCATTAACATATACTATGGGATACATTAACTTATATTATGGGATGTGTGCCTTACTCTTGTTGAGTAGGTACACATCTACTTATCATCTCTCAGTTGCGTCCCTGTCTTTGGACAGAGTGCGCTCAGGGGCGACTCCGTCAAAGGACAGAGTCGCAATTGAGGAAAATTTTACTGAGAGGCACCCAGCCCTGAGGAACAGCTGTCCGAGGTCGCGCCTTCTCATTGCACTAGAGAGAAGGATCGGTGCACGGTCGCGGGGGCTCGGGGAATTTTTGTACCTTGCCCGGGTGCACGCGCTCGGGCTCCCCACATTAAACTGACCTTGTGTCACAACCTGACCTCGTGGAGGATTGAGTAAATATCTACTATGGGATGCAAATTTTGAGAAGAATTTAAGTGGTAGACCAGCAAGGAACTTCATTGTCATAGATTACATCGGAATCCGAAAATTGATAGACTTATGAATGATAGAAATGGTTGAAAAGAAGACATCAGAAAAGTTTCTTTAAGGACGATCAGATAGAATGAAATACAAATCTACATTACTAAAATTTCTGCTTATTTATTAATAAACATACGAAACAGATGAATTAAAATCCAGTTTACAAATGGTTCCGCAATTCTATTTAATTTTATTCTATTTTAACGAGGTATCGCCCAACTGACTTATAGTGAAAACGCTAAAATTACTCTCTCATTCGTAGCATTACTCTTTATTCAAATATGAACTTCAATTATTGTTGGGCTTCCATCCGAACATGGACCTTATATATTCATGTGCAATGTCTGCAAAAGACTATTTTTTTCTTGTCTATTATGACTTTTTATATCCCATTCTTTTCTACTATTCATCCCCACGGACACCGACCATATTTTCAGATGTCGTGACAACCACTAACAACCTAGTGAGGCGGTCGTTTGCCAGGCCAACTCATCAATGCACCTAGCTTCTCTGCAGCTACACTGTGTGCAAAATATATTCTGGCTTGATGAGCCGAAACATATCTGCACTCTTTGCTCTCGTTGTCATGCAAAGCGAGTCTTCAACACGTCTTCTACCAATTAGAAGGCATCTAATCACAGATTTCTAAGCACATATTCTTCCAGTAGAAGTCTTGTGTATGAAGATAAAGTACTTCCGGCGGCAGGGTTTTCAGAAGAGTGGGACAATCTCTTAATTTCTGTTGTTCCCAGGTCCACCCTGACCCGGCGTGGTAGAAAATGCTAAAGTCCCAGCTATGAGTATAAGAGTAAGAAACAAAAACAAAACACTATAAAAGTATAAAAACACATTTTTATACTAAAATTACCAGCAATACATTTTTATATAAAAAATTAACAACATTACCTATTTATATTAAATTAACCAACACTATATTTTATTTGTAGTTGAAGTTATACAATTGCGTTCAAAATATATTCCGTTGGAGCTATAAAATTGTGGTCAAAATATTTAGATTTCGGAATTAAATAACCCACAGAGGTGTTGATATACCGCTAAACAAAATCAACCAAACCTCGACCAATTGGAAGGTATGTTATTACACATTCTTTAGCACGTTTTTTTTTCCAATTAGAAAGCATTCCAGCCAATATATTTCGGGGTTGAGTTTTTTTTTCAGAGGAATCGGAATCTTGATAAATAGATGAATTAATAACAAAGAGTGAAGCATGATGTGGTGACAAGCGGAAATTCCTGCCACTGATGTTTTCCTTCAGATTCAGTTGCCGATACTGTTATTGTATGGAAAACCTTTATCTAAATCTGTAGGCAGTAACTTCCTTCCTGGGACTTTAGCATGTTCTACAACCCCGGGGTCAGAGTGCACCTGGGAACAATAGAAATTAAGAGGTTCTTCCAGTAAACCTTCTTCTTTGATGAATCCGAAGACAAAACCGATTGTTTGAACTGAGTTGTTACTTCTATTTCTTCTTTATAATTATCCCCAAGGATTTAATAAAATTAACCTGACGAGAATTTAATTGGAACATAGATCTGGAAGTAGTCACCAATTCGAAAACAAAACTGTTGTGGTACGATCCACCTAATTTACATAGTGGAGTACCGACCATATAAATAGGGGTTGGTACCGGAAGACGAGGGAAGAAGGAAGAAGAGATCGAATCGAGAGACTCTGCCCGACTGCGATTAAGTCAACCCATTCTACAGGAACAGTCTTCCCAAGAATATACCAAAACTAACTGTAAATATTGTGTACCTTTTCCTTGTTTCAATACATTTTGTTTACGTACATTTTGTGTTGTATTATTATTATTCCATGCTTATCCAAGCTTCAACAAAAACAAAACAAAAATACAAACAAAAAAACAAAAACAAATTGTCGACTAAATAAAATAAGCCTAATTAACTAAAATAGTGACGCGATTGTATCACAATATTTTGACAATTCCACCTAAGGCATCATTGAAGAATTGGATCACCAGAATTGGATTATCGTTAATATTTACTTTAGCCTTAATTGCAATTAGACTGAATATAATTTCTATCTGGAGATAAATCGAGGAGGAATTAATCTCAGGTTTTCCTTGAATTCTTTCTTCGCCACCATAATTATCAATATTTTAAATACGTTTATCAATTTCTAGTCAACAAGTTTCTAGTCATTGTCTTCTTCTAGGACCAACTTTCAGTTAAAAGGTAGCAAAGCCGTAAATTCTACACAACTCCAAAACAAAACGGTCAATTTTTCTTTCTTTGTTTCATTAAATATTTGAAACCCATACTCTGAATATTGCTGCTACATATGGATTGGTGATCCTGTTATATATTTAGAGATCCTTGATAAAATCAAAATTATCTTTAATATTTAAATCATTATTTGCCATTTTAATGGCAATATCTTGGTCAGCCTATGAACTTTTCAGCCGACTCTTGTACGAGGGTAAGTAAAAAAAATATCCACACTTTCGCCATAATATATCTTTTGGCTTGTCACACAGCCTTCTGCTCATGAGTACTTATAGTTGGTACTGTTGTAGTCACGTGATCAAATTTTGATTTTGATCGCACCAGTTTTCTTACTGCTGTTACAGTGTAAACGTGGTCACTCCGCTAGTAGTGTGCCCCAAGAAACAATAAAGACCAAAAGTTTAAAACTCTCGACGACACCTCTCTAAGAGTCATTTGACCATGCAAGCTCCTCCACCGCAACAAGGAGTGACCATCAGAGGTACTCATATGGAATTAACACATTAATTCCATCTATATTTTACGCGCGCGCGAGTTTCCTCCCTTCCTTTCACACTCGTGCGTGTGTGCGCGCGGTTTTCACCCCTTACTTCCACTCACAGCTAGACATAGCAGTAACCGTCGCTAGCTCCTACTGATGAACTCAGACTAATAGATTTTGAATTTTTCCCGCGCGTTTCGCGGCGTCTCAAAACGGCCAGCGTTTGCAAGCCAGTTGCCTTCGGACTTTTAGACGGGCCTTCGTGACTTATCGGACCTACTTCTTCTCGTCTTGACGTTACCGCAGGACTAGTTGGGACCTAACCAGATGGGCAACTCATTTATTCCGTGCCCTTAACTCATATGCGAGGCCGGAATATCTTATCTCAACAATGTCGACTTCACACTCTACCAAGACTTCTTCTCGTCTTGAAGCTGCCCGCAGGTCAGACCTTCTCCGTTTTCGACCAGAAGACGTTAGAGACACACGACACAGTCGTCGGCAGAAACTTCGTATTCAACAGGTGACTTACACTTACCCCTCGTCAGTGAACCAGTAAATACAGACAGGGATAGTATTACCTTCGAACAAACCTTTTTCGTCTCACTGGGCTCGCCGTAGACAACTCCACAAGACCATGACCGAACTCTGAGTCCCTACTTTGAACCTAAAACACAAAATCACATACACTCTTAAATCATTGGACTCTGAACCAGTACTTTAAAAATATGCATAACCTCACTTACAACGCCAAAAAAATCCACAGTGAGTACTCCTTTCTATCTGTGCGCACATACACCTCGTGTCTAACGAGTTTCCTTTTCCCAGAGCCTTATAAAACTCTTTTTCCCGCCTTAGCCATCTTGTATTCCTATTTTGGCGCGGAACTTTTCATTAATCTCGTACCACGGGATAAGTTACTTGTTTTTCCTGCATTTAATAAAAATTATCCAGTCTTTTTCTGTCATTCTGTGCCGGCTATCTTAATATATTTTATTTTATGCAAATGTGGATTAACCACATTTCTTCGTTGTTCATTCACGCATATTTTTATCTTTTTTATTCATTGCTTGTAGACTCGGTAGTTTAGTGTGGTGTCTGGCACAAGGCCACTTCGTAATAAACCAGCACTGCACGCTGCCGGGTCTGCAACACTCACATAGAAACATTCAGAAAGGACGACATAAGTATATAAATTATCATCATATAAGTCATCATCATATATAGGAAAACATTTTTAATTATTGTTTTATATATTTGAAAGATAAATGATAGTGGAAGACATTGACTATTTTTATCTGAAGAAATAAGATATTTTCTATTGTTACAAGCGTAAAATCTCTGTTAGGAAGCCATATTTCATGACGTCAATATACCTTCCTTTATTCATAATTACAAATTAGATCATTATATTATTATTCGAAAAATACTACGAATTTTGTCTAATTACTTTTACTATATATGCGTCTACCGTATAGACTATGGTGTTAATCGAAGGTACCGTTACGAACATATTTAGCGAAATATAGAAAATCAGTTATTCGAAGCGACCAGGCTTTGATTCCTTTCGGACAAGTTCCAGATAATAATAGCAAACAAATTCAATTCTAATCGCTCGGAACAAGGCAGAGAATAGCAGATAAATGTCGCTGGCTTTTACTACGACTGCAGCAACCGGGTATAAAGAGGAAATAGAGAGGGGGCAACACCGTCTTCTTGCGCAACCCTCCCGATTTCTACTGCCGCATATCATGTTTAAGAATTAGGCAAAAATGTCTTTATGGCCTTCACGCATCTCTGTTCAACATTACGTCTAGTGTAGAAATGCACGAGATCTATCTATCTATCTATCTATCTATCTATCTATCTATCTATCTATCTATCGTTGTTTGTTTCTCCATCTATCTATCGATTTAATTAATTCAATCATGTATACATCATTATTTCCAATGACATTAAAATCGCCCTTTCTCTTTTGATCTGAAACGTTTTTCGACGACCTCTTCAATCTGGTTTTCATTAGAGAAAGCGTTTTGCAGCTAAAAGTGTTTCGAAAAAGATAATAACCTTTGGAAGGGGGGCAATAACAAGTTAATATGGGGAATAGAGTAGAATAGTCCAACTCTGCTCCAGAATTATCTCCTTTGTTATGCTTGCTGTAGGCGGCCTTGCAGCATTTTTCTTTAATCCACCATGTACGCTGCCACTACTATACAAAACTAATGTATATTTGTGTACTCTTGACTGCCATGAAGGATGAGTAGTTAAGATGATATATTTGTCGCTTACAATTGATTCAGTAAAACGGAAAATACTTATGACCCAACTAATATATATATATATATATATATATATATATATATATATATATATATATATATATATATATAAAGCTGAAAAGCAACTTGTCAGCTGTCAATATACCACATAACACCCTTGAGCGCTTAGCCTTGGAGCGGGTAGAATGGAGATCAACGTGTTTTAGTGTACTCAACAGTTTTCAATCTGCTTGTCTGAATCATTTTCAAGAAGTAAGAGCAAGATATAAAAGGTCAGCCGATCTAACAGTGATCTCCAAAATAAAAAAAACAAAAAAACAAAACAACAGTACATTCTTATAATGCATTTTTATAGTAAAATAATAGTCGATGTAACACTAAAAATATATTTTTATAATAATATTATCAACAGTACATTTTATGATTTACAAAATAAACATCTAAAAATATGTCTTTCCTTTGAAAGTATAGAATTATATACAAAACATCAACAGTTGAATGCCTACAAATTATTTAGATTTCAGCATTCAATGACCATAGAGATTGATTATATCGTCAAACAAAATCAGACAAGCAACATGAAAGAACTCTTTCATGATATTAATCTATTTAATATCCTACAATTTCTTAAAGAAATTAAATTCTATTCCAAAATATAACTTCAAAAAACTACAGCATAAATCACACTTATCACCGATTCTAGTAATTATGTCCACCGAAGTACATATATATATATGTGTGTGTGTGTGTTTGTATGTGCGTAAACATATTGATAAAATAGGAAAGAACCGCTAGACTCCGTTGATTCGAAGCTCTTTAGTAATTTTTTTTTGATTTTTAAAAAACAGTGTTCGATACACAAGTAGAGTCTATATTATATATATATATATTCAAATTTTCCAAAATTCGCTTGAAAATGAAACAAAACTAGGTACTTTAATTTAATTTCTATAATTGAATTGGAAGTTTTAGCTCCTGTTTTATAACATGGTAATTCCTGTGTAGCGATGGAATCATATTTAAAAAATGATTATATATATATATATATATATATATATATATATATACATAAACGCTAAGTATCATCTTCGATGTATTCAAGTGAGAAAGCAGAATAACGTATATGATATTTATATTACTTTAAACCTCTCAAGAAAATTATATTTCGAGCTTAAATAATCCATGAGGAGTGGATATACCGTTAAACAAAAACAAAAGCATCAATCATTAAAAAAGAACGAGTCAATTGTAAAATTTCCTATGCACCATGAAGTTGGAATGGAACGCACACGCTATAAGATCAAAGAATCTTCCAACTGGGACCCTACAAGAGATTGCCTTAGGGAAAACAAAAAGATGCCGGTCAGAGGAAAAGAAATAGACTGATAACGTTACTGAGTGTACTGGAAGATTATTCCCAGTGACTCAGACTTTGACACGCAACAAAGACATATGATGGGAGCTGGTCATGTGTTCATCTGCGCAGCGAACATACGACCACACTCGTTCATCGGACTTAGTGATGATGACGGTGATGATGATGTATTACTGTGCGGCAACGTGAAGCAATGGTTAACGAGTCAGTTTCATGAAAAATTGTTACTTGCTTACCTCGAGCTTATATCTTTATGGGAATAAACCGTTAAATGATGACGTTTACGAATGTTTCTTTTATATTAAATACAGACCCAGATATAATAAATTTTGCATTTCCTCATTTGTGAACTTAAGGGACCCATTTAAAATACGACCACGATCAAGAGTCCCTTAAACCCTTAGTGTCATAGGAGTAACATATGTACTGCATCCATAGCAGCAGTAGGTGAGTTTAGAGCAAGATTGTCTAATATAGCTCATCACTCATCAAGTTGGTTTTGATTGATTGATTCGTTTTCTACGGCTTATCAACCCTTTGTCCGCTATTTAAAGCCAGATAATATTTTTAGATTGTCAGAATTATTTTTGATATAATAATGGTTTAGTAATACAAATCTTACTAATTAACCCATAGGTGGGAGAGAAGAGGTTGATTCATACATAATCAGAATTTGTTAAACAAGCAATAAATTATAATGTGGATATAAGGTGGGGGATCAATTCTATATTACAATCAATATATAAACTGATCCTTCACTTTGTGGCCACAGTAGTTTCTATAAATTTATATTCCAGAAAATGTAAATAACTCTAAAAGCTGTGTAGTTAGTCAATATTTCATTGATTGATTGCTTCATTTTCTACGGCTTATCTACCCTTTGCAGGTTATTTAAAGCCAAAACATTTTTTTAGATTGAATGAATTTTTTGACATAATAATGGTTTAGTGATACAAGTCTTACTGATTAACCCGTAGCTGGGGGAGAATAGGTGGATCCATACCTTTTCTTGGAACTCTGATTTCGATAAATATTTCTGAACCATTATCCATTAAAACACCCGCACATTTAAGCTTACAGTACCATTCCGAAGCGGTCACTTGGTACTGAATTTGCTTAACTTGGGGGATCGACATTCATCGTACAGGAAGCGGTGTTTCAACTTGATGCGTCCAGAAGCCACACGGAAGCCTGAGGTGCGTGCAATCTATTTTCCACCTTACAGTTGAAAAAATAGTGTAGATATATAACCAGCTTGATGGAAATACTTTTATTCGCTATTTATCGTGTGTGTCTGTGTGCATGTGGACACAGAATTTCTAGACTGCTCTTCTTACAATGCAGTCTCGTTGTTAGATTGAAGACGCCATTGAAATGTTTTTCGTCTACAGATATTCCATCTCTCGACATTTCTTGCGAATCCCGTTCTCCACCGACATCTCATGATTTCCCGTCATGTTTTTTTTTTTGCTTTTTACTTGCTCAATTTCTCTTGATTTCTATATTCGTTCTGCACTTGCGCAAAGAAAACAGCCCTTGACCTTTGTCCCTCGATGACAGAAGCATTAGCGAAAGGAACAATTCGTCTAAATTCGATAATCGATCGGATTGCACCTAATGTCTTTTCGCCAGATCGATGAACGGTTTCCGGTATTGGGACTAAATGTATGAAAGCTAAAAAGAAACATGAAGATAGACAGAGTATTGATCTCGTTACCTGTATACCTTTTTGTTTCTAAGGATTTTCTAATTGAAACCTAAAGACTGGCAGAAGAATTGGTAATCAGCTCGAGAATGCGTTTCATTCAATTTGTCAAAATTATCACAGTAATTAAAAAAATTCTTTAACCTAAAACAATAAAAAAAATAGGCGTGTTAAATTTAATTTTAAAATGATCTTTCTGTGTTATATGAAGTCTGATGAAATTATTTTACAAAATTAGTTTTATAATTGTTGTAAAATGTGTTTTTAATTTATGTTCTTATTGCTTATCCACCTTTCGTGGATTAGTGAAAGCCGAATCAATTTTGGGGATTTTAGGAATAATTCTATTTTTACGAGTGAATATAGCATTATGAATTCTTTTGAGAACAACAGTGATTTTTTTCATAATATAAATCCTACCATTTAACCCATAGATGGAGAAAGAGATAGATTTAAACATTCCCCAAATATGTGAGCTTAAATAAATGCAACGAACCCGATTGGAACCCATTACACTATCCACATCCTGTTGCAAAATGGGACTAGCGAAAAACTTTAATAAAGCAGAAAACTGCTAAATAGCTCACTTTTCAACTTTGGTCTCTGCCAGGTATTGTCCAATATTCTATCCTCTTTTAATCCAACCAAAATGCTTTCAAAATGCTTTATATTTAACGACTTGTTTGTGATTCTCTCAATTCAATTACATGAACAAATCCTGTTAACCGACCCATTGTTTTTAGTCCAACAAAAGGTTTGGCTGATGTATCCCATCTATTTGTCATGTTATCGCTGAAATTCGTGGAACAAATCTTTTAGTCTTGTAGCTGGGTTCAACGCAGGCATTGGGATCGATTTCTGACCCGTTGCGTTCACTTATGTAGAAGGGGTGCTGGGAAAAGTATCACGCCTTCTCTTCGGCCCAGGTATAGACGAATAGCGACGACTTTCAAGCCTCGGTTGGCACCAATTATGTTGCACCTCTCCAATCTGTGCAGATATTAATCGACGAACAAGGCAAGAGAGACAGAGGACACGCGTTTGTGTAAATGGTTGGCAGAACAGGAATTGAGAGGTATAGCATAAAGATAAGATTTACAAAGGACTACAAAAGAGAGGAAGCTGTTGAGAGTCGTGATCGCCCATGTCCTGGAGGGACACGGCACACAGATAAAGAAGAATCAATAGATAAATATTTTTGTTTTTTGTAAAAGGTTCTTTAATGTTTTTTCCCCTTTCATCAAGGAACTTATTTTTACCGCCATTGTAAATTGTATTGCTAATTTCGCGATGATTTCGTATTTTCGGCAAGGACCTTCTAAATCAGCGCGTCTTTTTAATGAAATATTCACAACTAATGGGGGTATCATTCAGGTTAGCGTATTTACTGCATTTTTCAGATTTAAAATACACCAATAAATACAAGCCTCAAGAGCCATTCAAGGTAGATGCTTACTAAATGCAGTGTGATATATGAATTTAAGTGTAGGAAATAGGAACCACAATAGAAGATACAGAAGATTACGAATGACATTATATATATAAAAAAGATTAAGATTATAATGTTCGGGGAAGCATCCTCGTGTGTCACAAAGTAGGGTTATTTAAGTAGATCTTAACGGAATATGTAGGAAATGAGGGTGATTCAACGCCGTGGAGTTAGCAAGAAGGGCCTTAACTGTGCAAGTCTTAGTTGCTACTACTAAAGAACGTTGCCATGGTTTGCGACGATATATCTATGGCGGAAAGTGACTGTATTGTGGGAAATAACTCATTTCACACACGTCCACGTAAACGATTTAGAACTCTGTCAAACTTGCTTTATTTAAGAGCCACCTACAATAAAGGTGTATTGAGAGCCGCAAGCAATGAACAAAATTTACGCATACGTTTTTTGTTACATACACAATAAAATTAAACTTACGTTTGAATCTAATTGGGCCTCAATTCATACCCAGTAAATAATTATAAAGCTTGAATTTTTTCTTATTTACCTTTTTATATTAACTGTGATGAAAACAGGAACCTAGCCTACATATTACAACGAGCCACATGTTAAAGGTCAAAGAGCCGCTTGTTAAAGGTCAAAAAGCCGCATATTAAATGTCAAAGAGCCGCATGTGGCTTGCGAGTCGCGGTTTGGACCCCCCCTCCCCCGATCTATTTGATGCCGCCCAATATAAGTGATATTACGGGTTTATCTGTGATGTTGATTTAAGAATGTTAATTTGGTTACTTTCATGTCTTCAGCTAATCTTCTTAATATTCTATATCACTTTATCTCTGCAACGCAAATTTAAAATATTTCCTTGTGAGTCAATCCACTTTATTTGATTATCTTTCTTTTTTTTTTCAAATCTCTTTTTACGGCATTCAAAAAACCAATTCTCTCTTGTTTTAATCTTACCAACGTTTTCAATTTCTTTATTGATTGATTTGTGATCTTTATGCAACCTATTTGCAATTCCCAATGTCTTTCTCTGCACTCAGTAACTTCACAATATCTTGTTTGTTTTTTTAGGTTCCATTTTTTTTTACAATACATTCCAATCTTTATGTATTAGAATGCTCGGAAAGAAATGACGTATTTCATCACTATGAATCAATCAGGATAGAATGGTAGGAAATTTTATCATCTTTATCGGCTTACTGTCATGTCACGTTGAAACACCGGTTGTCGTACGATCACTGAAGTTAAGCAACGTCGAGCCCGACCAGTATCTAGATGGGTGACCGCTTGGGAATACAAGTGGTGTAACAAATAACGATTCGGAATTAGAGCATGGAGAGCCGTGTTCCAATTCCCGTCGGGTTCGTTATATTTACATACACTTTAGAAAAGTATGAATTCACATCTGTTTCTCCCCGCTATGGATTAATTAGGAAGACTTGTATCAGTAAATCATTATTACCGCCATAAAATTCTTACAATCTAAAAATATTTTCTGGTTTTGTATAACCAGCAAAATTTATAACGAAGAATTATGCGGGAGAAAGTACAGTGTAACCCGGATATAAGAGAGATTTTCTCTGGTCCCAAATTAGAGCCTGTGTTACCTAAACAAAATAGACCAAACCCGGATATAAGAGACTTCTTCTTCGGTCCCGACAACTCTCTTATATCCGGGTTACACTGTAGTTGAAAGTTTCCGACGCTCCTGGGACGGACGGTATGCGCACACAGAGTCGCTTGGCTCTCGGACTTAGAGTAGCTTTTCGCTTTGACCGCCGCTTAACATTGAAACTGAAGAAAAGAAAGTCTTGAAGTATGGTCCGTAAGAATCAATGTATAATATTAATATAATTTAGACAACTGGAAGGTACATTGATCGGAAGAAAACATTGAAATAAAGACCATAAAAAAGTAAACATAGTTTAAACTCAATGTTGAAAACAAAATTCAAAAATAAATGATGGTGTCTTAAGCGGGAGAAAGTGTGAAATGAAGACAAAAATTATAATGAAAATATTTCGAAAAATCAACGTATAATAGTAACATTTCAGGAATTGCAAGAGCAGCTCACCAGATAGATAAATAGAGAGAGAGAGAGAGAGAGAGAGAGAGAGAGAGAGAGAGAGAGAGAGAAACATTCTAAAGACATTCAAGGACGACCAGACATCTGAAAAGACAAAACCCCACGACTCGAGTAAATCCTCTCAGACAACAAAAGTTGAAAAGTTTCATTAAAGAAAGCAAAAACCTAAGAGTGGGGGGGGGGAACCGCGATGCTGTAATCAGATAAAAAAAAACATCAGACAAAGAAAAGCAAAAGTTATAGAAAAGAAAAGTATTTCAAAATAATCACTGTATAATAATAAACAATATTAATGTATATTCTTTTTTATTATACACATTTCGTATTCTGCTACTAATTTAGAAATCTCTTACAAACCAAACATTTACTGACAAAAGAATGAACTACTGCTTGAAGTATCTTGATGTACATTTATATTTGTTTATTGATTTTTTTCTCTTTCTCATCGGAGTTCAATTCACTTGCTGGGAATTAATGGAAGCCATGTTTTTCGTGAGAAAAAATGGGAATTATTTGTAGTTTTTGGAAGGGTTTTATGGTGTAATGCAATCTTACATATTTTATTATTAATAAACGATGTAAGATGAAAAGAAATAAAATGAATAGTCGAAAAGCAATAATAACCGACAAAGCTTTCTCTTAGAAATTCAGACAACTTAAGACTATTATTACTACAAGATGGAAAAGCAAGAGAAATAAGATGAAAAAAAATACTAGGAAAAGATTAATAATAATCATCTAAGTAATTCAGACAACTTAGGACTATTCTACAAGTAAAAACAAGTAAAATAAGATTAAAGGAATACTAAAATAGTAAAAATCCGGTTAAATAATTCAGTCAAATTAAAACTATTACTACAAGATTTAAAAGAAAAAGAATTAAAATGATTGAAATTCTAGTTAAAGATGAATAACAATTTTCTAAGAAACTTAATCTATTGATACAAGAAGTAAAAGCAAGAGAATTAAGATGAAAGAAATACGAGTAAAAATTAATAGCAATCATCTAAGAAATTCTGACAACTTAAACCTATTACTACAAGATGCAAAAGGAATACTAATAAAACATCTAAGAAATGCATACAAGACTAGTGCTACAAAATGTAAAAGCAAGAAAAATAAGATGAAAGGAATACGAGTAAAATAGTAATAACAATCATCTAAGAAATTCAGACATCTTAAGACTATTATTATAAAATGTAAAAGCCAAGAAATCAAATGAAAAGTCTACTAGTAAAAGATTAATAGTAATCATGTAAGAAATTCAGACATCTTAAGACTATTATTATAAAATGTAAAAGCCAGAGAAATAAGATGAAAATAATACTAGTAAAAAATTAATAAAAACGTCTAAGATTATTACTAGTAGGTCTAAAACAAAATAAATATGGAATAAGTTTGACTATGCTTCCAGTAAGAAATTCAGTGGTGTAATTCTTGGTGTAAAATTAGGAAGGATAATATCAAAAAAACACTCTTCCAAATTAACAATGATTTTCTCATCTTTGTTGTCATCTGGGTGTGTTTTTTTTTTTTTTTCAAAAAATGACTTTAATTTATAACAGATATCATTAGCTTGCAGCAGAGAATGGTTTTGACGTAATCAAATCACGTGATTGATGATTTTAAAGATGTTGAGCTAGCTATATTCATTTTATTTCATCGGACTGGGTACATACAATTTTTTAAATTATTGTTTTACAGTGATATTTATTTATTCATTTTTATTCGCTGTCATTAACTTTTTCAACGAAAAATGAAATGTATTAAAAATTTTCAACAATGTCATTGTCTGACAAGTTCAGAAATTTAGAATGAAATTAAATATTTATAATTGAAAGCATCGCGTGTTTGAGAAATATAATTGGACCCTATAATAACCTTTTCCCCATCTAAAATAGAGGAAATTGTTTTGAAACATTCAAAAGTAGCACTCACCATTCGAAATTTGCTTTTATGGAATCTCGTTTGTTGAAAGTTAATTAAGGGCCCAGGTCATGTATAATCAAGACACATCTCTAAGGAATACAAAATAATACTCTTCCCTTGAGGGGATGCTAATTAAATGCGAGGGATTCTGAAATCTTTTCAGCCAAACTGATAGAAACACTACCGATTCTTCTCCATTGACATTTTTTGTTTTTTATAAGAATGCTGGCTATCGGCGGAGATAATCAATTTTGCATATTTTTTTGTTTAAATTGTCTTTCTTAAGATTATTGTTCTGGACATAATTTGTTAATTCACTTCTAACAATTACCATTATTTATTTGCATACTTACTTTTTGACATTTTCTTCTTTCTTTCTTTCTTTCTTTCTTTCTTTCTTTCTTTTTTCCTTTCTATCTTTCTGTCTTTCTTTCTTTCTTTTTATTTTTTATTTTTCTGACGATAAACCTTGTTTTCCATTTTATCCTTCATTTCATCTCTCAAATCTGTTCTTTTCCGCCACTTTCCTTTCCTTCAAATCATTCTTTCTTTTTTCTTTTTTTCTTCTTTCTTTCTTTCTTTCTTTCTTTCTTTCTTTCTTTCTTTCTTTCTTTCTTTCTTTCTTTCTTTCTTTCTGATTTTTCTTCCTATATCCCTTAAATTTCCTTTTATTCTTTCTTTACATTTTTCAACTCCTATATTTTTCGCCCACTCTACATTCCTTTCTTTTAAATCATTCATTCATTCAGGCATACTTTTTCTTTCTTTCTTTCTTTCTTTCTTTCTTTCTTTCTTTCTTTCTTTCTTTCTTTCTTTCATTTTCTTATCATATTACTTTTAATTCTTTAATTTTTTCAAATTTCTTTTCCTCTTCTTTTTTCTCTTAATACTTTTTCTTTTTTCTTTATCCTTCTTTCTTTTCTTTTTCTTTCACTTTATTCATTTACGTTGTTTTTCTTCTTTGTTTCCATTTCATTCTCTATCTCTCTTCTTCACGATTTTCTCTTTCTCTCAGTTTTTTTTTTATAACCATATTATTTACATACTTTAAATTTCACATCTTCTCATTTCTGACAATTTAAAATCCCTTTCTTCATGATTTTAATGCACCATTATACTAATATAATTTACAATGATTTCTATTAGGAAAATCATTAGCAATGCAATGACAACATAAACATAACATACATCTATTCTTTTCGTAATGTCTGCGTTAATTTCAACGGTTCCATTTCTTTTTGGTTTTTAGTGCTTTACTACATAAAATTATTTGCAATGCAGTTTTATAATTAAATTATTTGTAATGCTTTCTATAGAAAAACAAACAAAAATAATTAATAATTTTATATATAGGCGCACAGAGACGAAAATGATCTTCAACATTATAACGATGGGTGTCATTAACGCTAACTGTAAATACTGCCTTGAAGTTTGTTATTGAAGACATAAATTACCCAACACAATCAAGTTTTTCTCCTTCAGCTATAGAGACATTGACAAGTTATTTTTGTTGCTCTCAGGGGATAGAGCATTGGGATGGGGATTTGTTTCGCTATGGCATTAGTGTTCAATCAACATGGACACCTTTAACCGGTTTTTCAAATCCGTTCCTCTGGTTCTATTTTCCATACCGGTAACCATTCTGAATTCACGCAGTGTCCGATGTATTACTACTATATATATGATGGTCCGATTATGTCAGCAACATTTGTTTTATTAGATAATCAATTATAATTCCTTTACTTCTTCATTTTCAACGTATTTATATGATACTAGTCGACCTGTGTTTCCTTGGGTCACTGACGTTTCAGGTTAGAAAACATTGAAGTTGATTTCAACATACCATTCAAATGAAAGTTAATTTTAATATAATTCACCTAGATATTTCAATTCGTTCGTGTCATCAATGGTCTGGTTTACAAATTCAGGTTTAACGTTTTACTGATTGTTTACAGTATTTAATAGGAAAAAAAATCCGGGATAAACATGAACTTTAAATCAGATTAACTTAAAAATATTTTTTAAATATGCCAAAAAATATTTTTAAATCGTATTCACTTGAAAATATTTTTTAATATGCCAAAATATATTTTTAAATCATATTCACTTGAAAATATTTTTAAAATATGCCAAAAAATATTTCTAAATCATATTCAGTTGAAAATAGTTTTTAAAAATGCCAAAAAATATTTTTAAATATTTAAAATATTGTTTGTTTAAAGAAAGCAGAAATATGAACAAGTGGACGAAACAGAAAATCAGGATCTTTTTGTGTTTCTCTTTAACTTAAAAATATTTCAATTAAAAAATTTTCTGTTTGAAGAAAGTTAAATTAAAAATACTTGCTGTATAAACAACTCGTAAATAATTATGCGCTAGACAGAAGCACCACACAAAAACGCAAGCAGATAATCAGTCTTTTAATATTATTTATATATAAAGACACGTTAACATATATATATATCCATATTATTTCAGTGATGCTGCCATTGATTTCTGATCACTTACAATCTGTTTCCTCCTGATTGTCAATATATAATCACTTTACTTATATTAGAACCATATTCTGTCACCTAATGCTTGCTCTAAGAATCTGCAATGTAATCGATCCTGACATGGTATCTGGACTTCAGTCACTTTCTCACCGACGTGACGTGGCTTCCATCTGTCTTTTCTACAAATATATTATATGGCAACTGCTCGTCTATATGAATTTAATCGGATTACTAGATTGGCGCCTAGGTTCCATCGTTTCTGAAATAGCTAAATGAAACTGCCACTTCTACTTTCTTTCTTTTCACGCACTTCCCACCTGTGGAACAGCTTTCCGTTTACTTACTTCCCTGATAAATAGAATGTTCGAAAATAGGAACCACATATTATCCCATACGGACTGAGTTAAGTCCGGAGACGATAATGAGGAGGAGGAGAAGGACGAAGATCTCTACGTAGACACTTCCAGTTACGGTCTTACTGACCAGAAACGTAACGTGGCTCTAAAGAATGAAACAAATAAATACAGAGTTATGGATGACCAACAGGACCAAGAGGAATCCGAAATGTTTGACGAAGACGTAACAGTGGAAGAAGCCTGAATACACTATAGGACTATATCATTCATTTATTCCTCTTCAAGTGAATTTCCTCTGTCTTTTCTACAGATATTTTCATGCTTTGATGAGCGTTCTTCCCCTGTGCCCCGACTAAAAGAATTCTTCATAGATTTTTTATGCATTACAATTACATAGCCATTATTTTATAAGTATATAATAGTACTCTTAATCTTTATCGGATTTTTTCAACTTTAATATTGCCTTGTCCTTACGACTCAAATACAATACAATTAGCATCGTATATTATAGTTCTACAAAAAAATACTTTTAACTTTATCTATTCCGTACATTTAAGAAGTTTCCGTAGTATAAAAAAAAAATTGAAAAACTCTTAAAAATAATTTTTTTGTTCAAGGTTACTCTATGTCTTCTTCACCAAATCTGAACTTTGGATTTTGCTACATTATATTCGACTCTGACATGTCTCGAGAATCAATTTATCAAGACATGAATTTAAAACCCACCTCTCTCCACACTCTGACATTATTTTTAATTTTTCTATTTTAGCATAGATCTGACTTTTAATTGGTTAATCCAGACATGCCCACAAGTATATGTTTTAATTCTGACATTAGGCTCCTCCACCCCTTTTTACCTTTCAAAAGCGGTAACGATTTATTTTTAAATTTCCCAAATAAATCATTTGTATTATATGTAATCTACCATAGCCCGAATAGGAACGATTAAAGTTTCGAAACATGAAAGTTTTTGCGTAGCGATGTAAAATGTTTTTAATGTAATCTATTATAATAAAAATATTTTAATAATATTATATATTTTGCCCTACGTTTGTACTGAGCACTTTTTAAAAAGTAAATACTAAGAACAGTGGATCCTAAATCCATATAGTCTTTCCCTTTCTTAAGATAATATATATATATATATATATATATATATATATATATATATGATATTGAGCACTTTATCCCATAAATCTAGCACACCTTAAAACTATATATTTCTTATATATATATATATATATATATATATATATATATATATATATATATATATATATATAAAGGAAAAATTAACCTAACACCAATAAAAAGCAAATTAATTATTTTTTGCCTGAGTATAAAAATAACGAAAATGAGAAAATCAGTAGACAATTGCTGATACCCCCGGACGAGAGGACAGAACGATTACATAAAGGTTCGCCTACAAAACGCAGGATTCGGGACACTGAATATAATATCAGTCTGCTAAGTGACAAATTTACACACACACATATATGTACATATTCTAGCCTTGTCAATAATTTTCCATTTAACTTTTGGTGTCTTATTTGTTTCCTTCAGGTGCCAAAAATATTTTGATAGTGAAGTCTGATTTCGTTTGTTTATATTATTAAAGGAGCACTTATGCTGCCTCCATCTATCTTTAAAATTATTCTTCGTGGACCCAATGTATATCATATTAGTGCTAGGGCTCTCTGTGGATGAAATAGTACATTGGTATACCAATGTACTATTTCATCCACAGCTTGGGATGACCCATGCCCTTTGTGCCTCCATGAAAAACTGCACATTATTAAACATCTAAATAATAATAATCTATTAAATAATAGACACGAGTTAACGGTTTTTTGTAGGCATCATCAGATTTTTGGTTTGAATTATTAGATAAAAAAATTTATATAACTTGTTTAACAAATAGCCCAATCATCAGATTCATAGTAGGAATAATTAACTACAAACATGCATACAACATAACACACTTCATAATCCATAGCCTAAATTAGTAGTTTAAATACCTTACATATAAGATAACCCTTTATGAAGTCGTCAAAAAACAAACGTTACGAAAGTTTCTTTTTTTATATGCACAATTCCCTTTCATAATAAAATAAAATAAAATAAATAAATAAATCTCCATAGACAAGCGAAATAGACGATGGCCAATACATCTTCCGTTTCATTTTTGACACCCCCAACTTTCCCCGACTTGACACCTTGAAAGTATCTCTATACCGCTACTTATTATAAACACCCTACACTCGCCTACCCAATTTAGACAATTCACCATAGCTGTTACCATGGGGATTTTGATTTCAAATTTAAAACAAGTAAATTTCAGATATACGTTATTCCAACAAAAATTTCGCTTGAAGATGGAACGGAGCACATTTTACTTTCAACTCAATTTAATTTAAAGGATTATATTGAAGTTTTCGGCTCTTGTTTTGAAACATGAGACCTCTTATGTAGCGATTTGGAATCATATTTTTAAATAAATAATTATATTTATGCTCTACTTTTTTATCGAGCACTATTTTAAAAATTATAACTAAAATACTAAGGGACTTTGGATTATTTACCTAACCAGTTCCTTCCTATTTTCTATATATTTTCACACACACACACACACACACACACACACACACACACATATATATATATATATATATATATATATATATATATATATATATATAGGTAGAATTCTTCTCCGTATTATCGTCTTTTACTTGTTTCGCTTCTATTTTTTGTTCGCCCTCTTTTTTCTCTTTTTTTCCTTTTTCACTTCTTCCATTTCTTTTTTTATAGAATTTTATTCAGATTCTCGTTCCAGTGGTACTATCTTTCCCTTATGTTTGAAAATATGATACCGTCTGGCATTAGCTTGACACGGCTATTATCTGATACTTAAATTAGATTCTCTAAATACAGTAAAACACCCTGGAGTCTTTCTTTGTTTTACTTTTCATTCTTGTTATAAATCATTTTATCTCTATTCACACTCATTTCCTCCGATTTCTTTCTATTTTTTCCTGAGAGACACAATTCTCAGCATTGGAAACTGGATTCTCAAAATTAACTTGCTTTTAGAATTCAACACAAACATTCACGCCTTTGCTCACTTTCACTATGTCTAGAATTTGTCGACCTTTATTTTGTTTTAAATACAACAGAATATATTCAGTTTTCCACAAGACCGACGTTCCCGTTTACATTCAATTTATTAAGTAACTTGTCAAGTGTTACAAATTTCATGGATGAAAACGCCACTATAATGATAAATATGTTTATTTTTGTACATATTATAAACCTGTTGCGTAAGTAATACCTGAATTCTTTCTTTAATCATTTTATTCCAGATTTCTATTCAATTCTACAGTCAAGTCATTTACATGCCATTTTCTACAGTAAAATTATATGCAATATCTTCCTTTTTGTATAATAATTAATAGTGCAGTTGCATTTTCTATATAATAGCAGTCATATATATATATATATATATATATATATATATATATATATATATGACTGATATCAAATCCGCCAGGTTTCGATCTCAGCTTGAAGCAATCGGATGTCTAACCACACTGATGAGCTGTGATACGGTGAAACAGTCTGTGCATGACAATTTACTCTCTCGGAATAATTCAGTTGAGCTCTCTGAGAGGAAAAAGGTGATTTTATAAACAGTCTGCTGCTGCTAATACAATGCTCTTCTACTCGAATCGATCTCTCTTAGCTATTGACGTCTTTCGCATAGTAAAAACGTTAAAAAACTTACCTTCTACTCTGTCGTACGACGATAGCTTGTGGGTAGAATCTCTGCCTGATGCCAAATAGTTCGGGCTTCGATCCAAACTTGACGTCTGTCAGTACATGACAATATATATATATATATATATTTCGGAGATGAGGTATTATGTACATTATTTACATTATTCGGACTATTGCCCTCACCTTGTCGACATATGTATAACAACGTTTCGGCTGTTGTACGCTCCGGGCTTCTTCAGGTGGTTGGAATGTCGAACTGAACCCTTTATTTTGCTCACTGAGGTAGATTGTTCTAGTTCCACGTGCCATGTTTAATGGATGTCAGTTATCAGTTATCTCATGTTAATTCCCCTCTAAAAGTTCTCCACTGCCTTAACCGGGTATTGAACTCACACTCTTTTGCGTCCTGTCACTGGATATAACTAACGCCTTTATCCACTGTGCCATATGTTCGACATTCCAAGAAGGCCGGAGCGTAGAACGGCCTAAACGTTGTAATAAATATGGCGACAAAGATGAGAACAATAGTCCGAATAATGTATATAATATATATATATATATATATATATATATATATATATATATATATATATATATATATATATATATATATCGAGTACACCTAAGCACTGAGACACAAGGAGTTAATGGATATGTAAGAATTAGGAACAGACATATTATTAATGAGCGGGGAGCAAAAAGGGTGATTTGGACAGTAGATAGCGATTGACATTACATTTAATTTCTGAGAGATTAAATTTGGCGGGAAAAGCATGGAACCGGTAGGGAGTTCCACAATCGATAAATGCGAGAAAAGAAATTAATAGCATAAAATTTACTGCTACATCTAGCCAACTCGACTGTAAATGTTTGAGATCTTGAGCTAGTCTAGTACTGCGTTTAAATGAAAGAAGTCGAGCTACAGTAGCTAAGAATGATCATGAATGAATTTATAAAAAATACACAGAGAGGCAACCTTACGGCGGTGGGAAAGTTACTGAAGCCGAGCCGCCAGGTCAAGACCAATAATATTGCTGATTCTTCTTTGGATTTTATCAAGGAGCTCCAGGTAAATAGTAGGAGCACCGAATCTTATATGGCATCAATATTCTAAACATGTCTCTCACGGCACACTGTTGTATCGGAAATGTCAAGATGATTGTAGATATTCGTGTAATTCTCAATTTAAACTCTACCAATTTAAGCTTCATCATAACACTTGTTAACATAATGTTGAACTCTAGTTCGATCATATATCAAAAGGAAAAGGAAAAATAAATCATGAATAAATTTAATAACAACGTTTGTGCAAAAAATAACTTCAGTACGAAAGATGACGGAAACTCTAAAAATAGGAAAACGGTTAAGAATTATGTTGAGAGAGAAATTTTCAATATTTATTCAGCATGAAGTTAAAAACTGTTGAAGCTTGAATAAGCATGGAATAATAATAATACAACACAAAATGTACGTAACAAAATGTATTGAAACAATGAAAAAAGGTACACAATATTTACAGGTAGTTTTGGTATATTCTTGGGAAGACTGTTCCTGCAGAATGGGTTGACTAAGTCGCAGTCGGGCAGAGTCTCTGGATTCGATCTCTTAATCTTCCGTCGTCTTCCGGTACCAACCCATATTTATATGGTCGGTACTCCACTTATGTAAATTAGGTGTATCATACACAACAAAAACCAAGGACAATATATTCTATGGACCATCAGGATGATTGTCATTCATCTGCGCGTCATTTCCTTTTATAGAATCAAGTCTTTCGTCTGTATATCACTCTTGCATTGTGGGTTCTTCATTTCGGAAATCTATCTCAGAATAATACATTTGTTTTTGTAAAGCAAAACAAGCAAAGCATGGATCTTGATATAATGCTTTCTGAAGTATTATATACTTAACTGTACACACACACACACATATATATATATATATAAATATATACACATATATATATATATATATATATATATATATATATATATATATATATATATATATATAACATCTCCTCACCTCACGATATATATGTATAACAACCACTACGACTTACGACCTGCTGTAAAAATCTCATAAAATGAAGTAAAAAATGCAAATGAATTGAATTAAGTCTTAAATTACACCGGTTTACAAAAAAAGAAAAAAAAAAGAAAACAAATTTCACTAAGGTGATAAGTGATAACGGATTTTCTATCTGAAATCAGCACCCAAAAAATTAGGTTAGAACAAATATTTGTATGCTTGCCTAAATTTCTTTGCAAACCAGTGTTTTTAATTAAAAAATTCTTCAGTTCAGGTTTATTCAAATGTTTTTGCCTAATCGTCAACATGAATCTTCCTACAAACTGTATCTAATCATAACCGCCATCTTCATGTTTTTTTTAAAAATCACTATAAAGCAACTGATTACTTAACGTCTTACATGCTTAAGTATTTCTTAATGGATGAGAAGTTATAAAATTTTATAAAATAATTTTGAAAAAATCCAGTCGTTATTGTGCTTTGTGCAAAAACTTCGTTTTATATTTCTTCAAAATCAATCAATTGAAATAAAATAAAAAAATAACTTTAGTCAAATGAATAAAATATTTATCTTGAGATGGTGCAGAAAAATTTACCTTCACTTCTTCCATGTGCATTTGTGCAAAGTGAACATTATCAGCCTCCTTATTATTTGGGGTCTAGTATTTAATTCCCACTCTCCAGACATGACAGAATTCAAAATCATTTACGAGATCTTGTGGGAAAATGTCTTATTCTTAGTTAATATATAAAACTCATTTCAGAATAAAGGAATCTTTTATCTTCCAAATACTGGGAAAATGATACAGATATAGAACTGAGAAATATTGGGACTCAACTTCTGGAAAGAAAACTATGTTTCGACCATCGAAAGAACTTCAACTGAGATATGTTATGTCTTTTTAAACTGGTTAATTATGAGTTTGCGTCCTTAGAACGTATCTCAATCATGTTCCATATTTTGCATATTTGAATCAACCCACAACAAAGAAAAAGGCGAGAAAGGTTTTTAAATATAAAAATTTAAAATATTTTTCATCGTATTTTTATGATTAGATTCTTCTTAACTTGTGTGAGTGTTAAAGTTCTTTCATTGGAGTTGTTTGTTAAGATGTAAATAAATGTGATTTCTTCGCGTGTATGTGTGAAAAAGAGAGGCAAGTGAGAATGCAAGGAGGAAAGTGTAAGTGTCAAGTAGCTGGGGATGAAGAGTGTATATGTCGCTTAGCGTGGTAGAGTGTAATTGTTACGTAGTTTTATGAAGATTACAGGTGAATGTATGAGGGAATCTGAAGTAAACCACTGTCGCGTACTGTTGTTGTCTGTTGCCGTTCTTTACTGGCTTGTCTGGACTAGAAGCTTTGCTTAAATGCTCTTCGAAGAGAAACATGTTTTTTTTTTTTAGTGTCGGTCGGTACGGAAACCATTGGTTAAAAAAATGTTAAATATTTGTTTTCAAAAGATTAATTTATTAACCGGACGGCTGTGCGCTTCTTACGACTCAGAAATCATTTTTTGGTCATTTGATGATTGACTGTCTTGGTTTTTATTTATGTCTTTGCTCTACACATATATTAATGTGGTGTTCTGTTTTGTTAATGCTCATTGAGTTGTTTAGAATTTCTGTGTTTATAGAAACTCTACATGGAATATGTATTATTATTTGGGGTTTCGTAACTATTTCATTTCAATTTTCACGTTTCAGCCATGAAAGAGTTCAAAATTTTTTGTAAAAGAATGAAAGTAGTTTTTTAAACCATAATTCTCATTATTTTATTGTTCTTTTTTCTTCAAAAATCTAGCGTCTATTAAGTGGCTTTCTTTTAATAAAAACACCAGTCCTATTTCGATCATCGAAGTTAGGCAGCGTGGAGCCTGTTCAGTACTTAGGTGGGAGGCCGTTTGGAAACACCAGGTCTCATAAGTAACTGCCTATAAACTGAAATATCTTTTGGCTTTAAATAACCAACAAACGGTAAACAAACAGTATAGATTCCATTACCTCCGACTAATAAAGGATTTATTTATTTAGTTTTTGCTCAGAAGAATTTGTTATCATTCTTGATTTTTCTGAAGATCGGATACTGAAGAGTATTACCGATTTGTTAATTTGGGAGCGCGACAACTCAACACCGCCGACTCAGCACCGCCCACTGAGTGCCGGGACGACTCAGGATGGAGACAACTGGGCATCAGAATGACATAACATTTTTATAAACTAATAAAAGTACTTTATTAAGGATTGAAACAGTTTTGGGCTTTTAATTATTTTTAAGTAAATCGTAAAGAAATTTTTTTAACGAAGTAAGTTGCTATATACATAAATAATTTGCTAAAACAAACTCGTTTTTAATTATTTCTTAATAATTAAATACAAAATGAAAAGCAAAATGAAGCAGATTTTTAATTAATTTTATTAAAGTAAATCATAATGTGATTTATTTTTTAATAAAATAAATCGTCATTCTAAAATAATGTAATAAGTTACGATTTACTTAATTAAAAATAATTACAGACAAAAACTGTCTTTTGAAATGCCTTATTTGCAAAAAAATATTCCGTAGTTCAGTCCTGATTGTCCCGGCGCTGAGTCGGCGGTGTTGAGTTGTCCCTTCCTGTGATAATTTACATGGAGTTTAATTTTAAAAGAACCAAGGGATATTCTTATTACATTTTATTGTTTCGTTATTCAGCCAGCTGTGGGACGGTCCGTCTCTGTCTAATGACTGTGTAGTTATTTGAGTCATGGAGCTAAAGTTTTAACTAAAGGCAAGAGAAACACAGTGAAGTAGTAGCCAGTAGCATTCTCCCACAGTTTTGAATTTGTTTTATTATTAGACTTAGTGTCTTCTCAAGGCGAAACTGCAACGTCTTCCGTACTATTTTATATATAAGTTTGGTTTGGTTTGGTTTGTTTTACGGCATATCAACCTCAATGGATTATTTAATGCCGACAAAATATTTATTGATGGTAATATTTTTTTTCAAATATCTATTGCTGGCAATAATTTTTCTTCGAAAATTTATTGCTAGTAATAATTTTACACTATTTCTGATAGTAAAACCTATTTTTAAACTTTCATAGTGTTTTGACTCCAGTTTGGGGTTACCTATAGCTACGATCCTAACAGGTGCTACCACCACGGATCAGGGTGGGACTGGGAACACCAACAATTAAGAGGTGGTTCCATGTCTTACCCAGGACGCAGATGTAGTTTATCGTCTTACCCAGGACGGTATTTTATACATAAGCAGTAGAAAATAAAACGGGTTCTCGCATTTCTTAATGGTTTTTGTATAAATTATGGCCGCCGATCCTTAACATGGTTAGGGTTGTGTGTCCTTGTGATCCTAAGCGCGAAGCCTTTTGGAGTTTCAAAGCCGATAGGACCACCCATAGCAGAAAGTTTGAAGAGGAGTGACAAGATTGAATGCGACCAATCCCCAGACTCACACGGCAGAATAGGCAAAGATCTACACGATCTCAATCGCTAAACGGGCGGAGGAGGGCAGCGCCAGTCGGTCTGGCGTAATCATGCCGGACAGTGGCAGACCAAGCATCCAACAGTCCGTTGCAACCAGATTTGGCAGATCTTGCCTGTCTCAATCCGTTTTGAACCGCGAGTGAGGAACTTGGCTAAGTGTGTAGGCTTCTCCGTTGCGCAGAGTTGTCTACCAAAATCAAATTCACGCGAACGGCTTCGTCAAACTCTTTTTGATTAACAGCCATCTCCACAACCGACAGCAGGATAGAGAATGACAGAACGCGAGCGGAAGCCGACTACGATATGTAAAGTAAATGCAAAATAATCGGTTGGAATTTGAACTCGCCATGTCGATTCCATCTTCCGTGCTGATAACTGTTACACCTACCACATATCTTCAAACAACATGAATCAAAGAGTCTTTCCTACTACTAATAATAGTGATAATAGTAGCAAAACTGTCAGTTATTGTGACTGAATTTCCATCTCTTTTACATGTTTACTTTCTAAGTTTGAAAAGTTTTATGCCTGTATATATAAGAGTTAAAATTATCACTGAAAATTTATAGAAGAAACTCTTTGTAGAAGTAATCCTTAATCTTTGTAGAAGTAATCCTTAATCTTTGTAGAAGTAATCCTTAGTTTGTCTAGTTTACAGTTGAATGAAAATGCGGTAACAAAAACTAAACCCATACTTTTTCTTTTCTTTTTTTTTATGATAGCCGGAGCCAAAATATGATAGCCAAGTGCCACCATTGATCTTCTATCTTTGATTTACTTACTTTTTGTCCGCTGGGAATTTAACACGCTGGCGAATCTTCTGAATTCAAAGATATTGCATAATTATATAGATTATGCTGGGGACGTCCTCTCTCTTTTTTCTTTATTTCCCCTGACTCCCATCTCTTTATATTTTTCCCTATTTCTTTCAAAAAGAGCATGTCCAATGTGGTGTAATAGGTAAGGGTTCAAACTGAAAAATCGGAGATCCGTGTTCGAATTCCAGTCGGGTTCGTTACATTCAATTACTCCCAAATAATCTCGAGAAAAGTATGCATCCATCTCTTTTACATCCCAGCCATGGATTGACTAACAGGACAAACTCCGCTCTATGGCATTGGTTAGTCAACCGGAGGAAAAAACGGCCACCTACTGCAGGAAAAACTACTGCCTCATCACAAAAGCGTGTAAAACGTACGTCACTTGACTGGCTTTTAAAAAAAAAGAAGAAAACGATAACTTCTAGTCATTATTTTCTTCTTTAAATCGTTAAGCTAGCATTCTACATTACATGGGAGGTCTGATCAAAAATCATCGGGACTGGTGTTATAAAAGAAAAACTACAATACATATCAATTCGGCATTTAATCTCCTTCAAAGTAGCCCACTTCTAAAGCCACACACTTCATCCAGCAACGTTTACATTGATGCAAGCATTTCTGGAACTACTTTGTTTTGGGGATAACAAGCAACTGCATTATCTTGGATTTCATCGAGATTTTGAAATCTTGTTCCTTTCAATTTGTATCAATTTCATTTTTGAAGAGGAAAAAACTCGCAAGGGGAGATATCAGGAAAATATTGGACTTCATGGTCTCTCTGGAGCATATTAACAGTCGCGACAATTTTTGATCAGACCCCGTATATCGAGAAACAGTCCTGTAAAACTTATGTATCAAACTACCAAGAAATTATTTACATTATTCGGACTATTGTCCTCATATTTGTCCCCGTATTTATTACAACGTTTCGGCCGTTGTATTTTCCGCGGTCTTCTTCAGGTGGTTGGAATGTCGAACTGAACACTTTATGCATACATACAGTGTAAAGAAAGGGATTGTTCGCTGTCAGCATAAGTAGTACCCTACAACGTAACAACTACCCTGGGTACATGGCAGTAGCCCCATAAAACTGGGATAGGCGGGTACAAGAGAAGGACAACAACTCTCAGAAAACAGTCTGCCTGCCTTATGTGAAGGGGTTATCAGAGAAAATACAAAGGATCTGCGGTCGATATAACATCAGGACAACCTTCAAAAGCTTGACGACACTTCGCAGATATCTGGCACGTGGAACTAGAATAGTCTACCCCAATAGAAATAAACGTTTAGTTCGACATTCCAACCATCTGAAGAAGGCCGGGGCGTACAACGGCCGAAACGTCGTAATAAATATGAGGACAATGGTCCGAATAATGTAAATAATGTACGTAATACCTCATCTTAGAAATATAGACAGATAATAAAAGGCCGAAACGTTGTAATAAATATGGCGTCAAAGATGAGAACAATAGTCCGAATAATGTAAATAATGTACATAATACCTCATCTCAGAAATATAGACAGAACCCAAGAAGTGATTATACATTGTTTGTTATAGTAAGCACTTAAGCATTTATTGTCAATTCATCTGTTCACAGTTCAATAAAAATCAAAATTTTCATACAGCATATCATTTCTGGACAAACCTGTAAACAACTTGCAATGTTCTCACCGCCAGAGAAATAATCTCTATTACAACACATTAATCTATGAAATTACTGAATATCATCTTACAGAGCGGAAATTCTGAAGTAATACTAATATTCGTTAAATTGGTAATGAGAATATTTTTACATTTAGTATTATTTCGACATTATACATACATACATATATATATATATACATGCATACATACATACATACACACACACACACACACACACATATATATATATATATATATATGCATGCTTATTGCGGAAAAGTAGGGTAATTTCGAATTTGGAATATAGTCAATAAACATACTAAAAGAAAAGAAATACAAAATTTTAGAAAGTGTTTGTGAAGTATAAACAAGTCGGCGAAATGTACATTTTTTTCCATTAAAGGCAAAAGAACATTACTTTTTCTGATAGGGTATGTACAAAATCAAGTGCTTGTCAGTCACTTTTTTTTTTTTTTTTTAATGCAAAATGAATGTTACGTAAAGAAAACTTATCTTTCTGGTAAAAGTGCGCTTACCGAAAGACTCTTTATTTAAGAGTTACGCGAACAAATGAAATAATTGTGCAGACGACCTTTAATCCAATGGACATGTGATAACTATGTTAAAATTTAAAGGCCTTTCTTCTTACTAACCATGAATAAATTTCGCATTTCTTGAAATCATATGTTCGTAAATTTATAATATTAATTAAAAAGAAACCATTTTGGGTCTATATAACGAGATTTAATTTGAATTGATAATGATTTGTAAGTAAGATCAATGGAACATAATTCATACAGAACAATTTCACTTTGAACTGCACCAACCAATTCCGAAAAAGGATGAATTAATTTTCACTTAGAATCATTCATTGTCTATAATAAGTTATTCATTAAAGAACTTATAGTAAGGTGCATTATTATTTTAATACTAGAAGACAGTATACGTTGGATAAATTGCCGTGTAAATTACGCAAAATTAAAATAACACCGATTTTAACACATATATTTAACCAATTTGCACAAAAATATCTTGAAATACTAAAGAGTAAGTTTATTCAATAAAATCGCTATTGTCTTCAATGGAAAGAGTTGGATGATATATCAGCAGTCAACATCATGGTGTTTGGAGTGATTACCAGTGATGCCAATGTTATGCCTCCATTCATCTTCCCACAGGGACTCTGGCTCAACACGAAGACCCACACCAACTGTACTGAGGGGGTAGTGCTGCCCGGTGGCTGGTCAAAGGCTCTATGTTTAGTCACAGGATTCTGCTCCATGCCACACAATCAGGAGAACCCAGTCATGGCTGTCAGATAATTTCAGCAACCACATTATCCGTTACATCTGGCTGCTTAACTTCCAAGACTGCAACCCCTTGATTATTTTATGTGGGGCGCAGTTGAGCGAGAGACCAACAAAACTTTAAATTTCTCGGACATTCCGGCCAGTAAATGTCGTTAATACTATTTATCTTAAACAGTATTTACTTAAATATTTGTATCTATAAAAAGAATGTATAAACATAAAATATGTCTTAATATATATATATATATATATATATATATATATATATATATATATATATATATATATATATGTGTGTGTGTGTGTAAAAATATACAGAAAATAGGTAAATAATCCAAAGTTCTTTAGTATTTTTCCTATTATTTTTAAGAAAATAGTGCTCGATACAAAAGTAGTGTATACATATAATTATTTATTTAAAAATATGATTCCAACGCTACATAAGAGGTCTCATGAAACATGAGAACTCTTATGTAGCGTTGGAATCATATTTTAACAGGAAATTAACAGGAGATAACTGATAACTGACATCCATCGCACGGGGAACTAGAACGGTCTACCCCAGTGAGCGAAATAAAGGGTTCAGTTCGACATTCCAACCACCTGAAGAAGGCTGGAGCGGACAATACTCCGAATAATGTAAATAATGTGTACAGAGGTTATAACAATTTTAAGATATTATTTTACACTGGCATCCAAACGACTGATTCTCTCCTGGGAATTCTGGAGGGGATAGGAAATGAAACAATGACCCACCTGTAGTACGTAAAGCCGTTGTAAAAGAGCATCAGTTGTTGGTTATGAAGAAACTGAACATAAGCACCCAAAAACACCCTGCATAGCTTATCTATCGAACGTTCCCACAGGGAAAAGTTTATGGAGTCTTAGTCTTTATCAATGATCTGTAAAAAAAGTTAAAAATATTTTTTGTTAAGCTCGTTAAATAATGACGTCTAAAATAGTTTAAGGGTACATATTTATTTCTGATTGTGTAAAAAAACGTAATTTTTGTGAATCATTTCAGATTCCATCACCAAATAACTTGTAGGTAAATTATGTTTTACATTGAGTGCTTTCACAATCTACAATGTATTTTCCCAATGAGCATTGTTAATAGCATCCTGGTCCCGGAACCAAAATAACACGTGACGTTTTCATATGTGGTTAGGTATTTGTGACCTTTGTCCTTGGTAGAGGAAGAGTTAGTTGCGCCGCTTCGTCATTTTCTATGAATTTCTCGGGACTAATGTACACAAGTTGGCCGTGTCTCTGCTACCTGGTGAAAATTAAATTAGATGTCTTTTCATCAGGAGAAAGATTTCTTCTCGTTGTGGTAAATGACATTTCGCATGTGGCTTGCTTTTATTGTGCTTGAGAGTTTTATAGACGAGGAAAAATGAGTGAGTGAGCGAGAGAGAGAGAGAGAGAGAGAGAGAGAGGTCTACTTCGTAGCAGTTTCAGACCTGCGTGTCTACTATGGGGCAAAGCTCCTTATTGAAAAATTGTAGGAGGAGAAACCCCTTTACATTTAAATTTTATTGTAGAGGGAGAAGATCTTTGTAATATTAATCTTGTCGTTTCGCTGATTGGAAAGTTTTTATTAGGTTGTCCCAAAAGTTCCTAAACACTTGCAAAAAATTGAAATTTTACTCGCCAAGTAATAACAAAAACAACAAAATTCCTCAAAATAAAGACCATAATCTTCCAAGACATTCTGCCATCGATCTGCAAGCTTTCGGTTCTGGTGAAAGTACCATTCAGCCGGCTTCGAATCAAAGAATTCTTGACACGCTTCCTCGACTTCATCTAACGTGTTGAATCGGCTGCCCTTCAGAAAGTGTTGCATTGAGCGGAAAAGGCCATAATCTGATGGAGCACAGTCAGGACTGTAGGCTGGATGTGGCAGAACCTCGACGCCGTCCAGCTCTTCAAACTTGTCTTTGGTCTTCCTGGCGGTATGTGGCTTGGCATTGTTCTGCTGCATCAAAGCGCGCTTTCGGTTGATCAGAGCCGGGTACATTTGCTTCAACTTTTCGTAGACCCACTCCAGTTGCTGACAGTAAAGTTCGTCACTGATGGCACGACCATTCGGAACCAACTCAAAATGCACGATTCCTTCAAAGTTCCACCAAACGCACAACATGACTTTCTTGCCGAATCGATCTTGTGTTGGAACCGACGGTGTCTCTTGTCCTTTCTGAACCCATCGCTTGTCTCGATTGTGCTGGACCAGATAGACCCATTTCTCGTCCGATGTCACAATGCGCTTCCAAAAACCCTCGTCCAATGGATTGCTGAGCAATTGACGGCAAATTTCAACTCGTTGGCTTGTGCTTGGGTGAGTTCGTGCGGATCTTGGCGCGGCTTTTTGTCAATAAAATCAAGTTGCTTCAAGTGTCGGTGTAAAGTCGATTTGCCAACTCCAAGCTCATCAGCCAATTCTCGAGTGCTCGATGAAGGCGCAATGTCCAACCCGGTTTAAAAGTCTCCATCATCCAACTTTAACGGCCGTCCCGAACGAGGCTTATCTTCAAGACACATGTGGCCAGAATCGAAACGCTTATACCACTTTGAGATCGCCTCATATCCAATTGTTCCTTCACCTTCGATAGCACAAATCTCTTCTGCAGTTTTTCTGGGTGAAAGACCTCGCTTCCAGCAGTAACGAATCAAAACTCGCAGCTCAATTTTATCAATTGCCATCTGGAATACAAAGATGAAAATCACTATAACAATATAAACGCAAAAAACAATTAAATAAATATTTTAATGAAATGAATTTTTTTCAAAATTATCAAAAGTAACAATAACAATAAAGTAAAAAAACAATTAAAAATTGCATAAAAATTCAATTTTTGCAAGTGTTTACGAACTTTTGGGACAACCTAATAATCTAAATTTTTAAAATTATTTTCCACCCAATACAAGGTCCAAGAGCCACTCAAGTTAGAGGGTTATTGAATGATGCTGCTGTAATTGCGTAAAGGGATGAAGTGATGAGTGCATATAATGAATATATGTAGGATATATAATGGTTAACTTTACCCGTAACTTGTTATGAAGAGGTGAAGGTAACGCAACAGTAACACCTCAACTGATATACGTAAAAAGAAACACCTGAATTAATCGCCAGAAAACACAGTCGTAACTGTACAATTCATCAAGGTGTATCGAAAGACCCTAACTGAAAGTACTGCTCAGTCTCTATCGTATTCACAAAAGTGTCATGTCCTCCTTCGAAATCTTGTTTTGTAATGATCGTTGTCACAATATGACACATAATTGCGACCGTCATCTGTATCATTTTATTTTTTTAACTTTCCTACTAGTTAGGAGATTCTTTTTTCCCCTAATTCCTAAAATTTACTCCTTCTTCTCCACTTACTTACAATGGATAAAATTGACCATTTGAATGCGAGATCTATTCGACCCTAGCTGACCCAACCGCCGTTTGCAATTTATATAATCGGTCTAAAAGAGTATTTCTGGAAATTAGACATCTCAAGTTCGCTATCTGTTTTAGCTTTTTCTAAAATTGATGACAGTTTCTTCCAATGTTTTAGTTTTTGGTAGTCTGAAAAAAAAAATTACAGTTTGATTATATCGCCTCTATTTTGGTACTTGGAATGAGTTCAATGTAAAATGGTTTTAGTGTCCTATTTAATTTCAGACCAACTTGCTACCATAAAAAATGTTAAAAGCAGCAGCTTAAATAGCCTGAGGCCAAGGATATCTAATGATTCGTATAAGTATCGATAATAGCGATTTCGCACTGGAACCGTTTATGCAAAGAAATTGTCAGCCATATTGATTTTGTAAATCGAGAGGTTGACTCATGCAGACGTGTTTCTTTTTAACAACCGGTAAATGGGAAATAATTTGTAAATTTTCACAACCAGATTTACCTTCACCGAGTAAGAAACAAAAACAGAAATAATGTTCTTATCCATTACAAGGATAAATATAATCACGAAACAAATTCAGTGAGCTATAATTTTTCGTATTGTCTACCGAGCTACAATTTGACGTTGTTGAAGATAACAAAAGTAGACGTGAGAATTATAAATAATTTCTTTACAAAACAGAAATAAAACGAAACTCTCATTAGAATAGACGTTTCAGCAACGGGTCTAAAATTAGGGTTTATTCTCATTCAAATGCAAGGTTGATGGAATAAATATTTATCGTTTTAACAAGGCCCAAGAGCCACTTAAGTTAGAGTGTTTTTGAATCATTCTGTTGCGTAAAGTGATAAAATGACACGTGCATATTATGAATATATGTAGGATATAAAACGGTTAACTGTGCGTATTTTGGTAAGGGGGGGTGAGGAAGCCGGTTTGCATGATCTTAACATCTCAAGTGCTACATGGCAAAAAGTAAACACCTGGATTTAATCGCCAGAAAGCAAAGCCGTAAGAATACAATTCATCATGGTATCGACAGATTCTAAATAAAAATACTGAACGGTCTTATTCCCAAAATGGCAATACACTAGTCTCGATATTAACTATTACTATCTGGTAATAAAATAACCTCATTATGAATTACTCTAAGCTACGGATCTCTGACTATCAGGTAAATAACGCCAGCTCAGATAAGTGTTCATCTCCATCATACGTGATGAAGAGAGAAACAATCCAAGACTATGAAGAAAATACAGACAGATCACACGAAGGGAAAACATGTCGTTTACTCAGGAATCTTATCAGTGGAAGAATCCTGTATAAGCGGTGGTCCAAGCAGTAAAACAACATCTCTCAATTGTGAAGATTAACGGACCCACTAGGAAAAGCTAGGGTTAAATCTTTCTAGATATGCACACACACACACACACACACACACACACACACACACACACACACACACACACACACACACACACATAACGCTGTATTATAATATCTATCTCATTTTTTCATTATCTATCTATCTATCTATCTATCTATCTATCTATCTAGATAGATAGATAGATAGATAGATAGATAGATAGATAGATAGATTATCTCTCACAGTCTTTTAATATCAATCTATCGATTTTGTCCACGAACCATTTACATATTTTATTATGAATTCGGGTATATTACAGTAATATAAATGGCAGAATATATATTCTTTTGGACAAAATGGAATGTTTAATTTTAACTATCCTCATATTCAAAAAGATAATTTTTGATTGTATTATAAAAAATGTTTTACTGTGTACATTTTGATGATCACACGAAAAGGCAATATTTTTTTGACATATTATCTTTTATTATATCAAGAAAAGAAGAAATGCCATTGAGAAGCAAAACAGAAAAATGGAATTGTGTAACTTATAGAGAAGACATTCTGGATGAGTGATCGATTAAAAGTGATCTGTTCCACAATGGACGACAGGTCAGTAAACTAGTTGCGATCAAATGGAGACATTTGAGAATTCATCTTTGGTACCCGCCGAGCGAAAGATCTCTTCCAGGGGATTTCTAACGGCCGCTATAATTGGTACAAATAGGAAGAAATTAAATTCTCTCTGTATGTTTTTCTCTTTCTGTTACAGAATGTGATAGGTTGAGAGTTTATTGTCTCCAGGCAAACCGACTGCCTAATTCAACAAAACCACGCTAAGCACTCACTCAAAACACGCGTGCACTTACATACGCATACACCAAAGTTAATCACATAAATCTTTTAATTTTCCATTTTTTCTGATATATATATATATATATATATATATATATATATATATATATTATTTGGATTTTTGTGAGTTTGTGACTAGGGTTTCACGCACTTTGCGATCGTCAGACAAATTTGTCTGACGATCGCAAAGAGCGTGAAAGCCAGGGTCACAAATTCACACAAATCCAGCTAAATATATTAGCTCTACCACTAATATTGAGCGCTTTCAAATAAGTGCCAGCATATACATAAAAATTGCATACATATACATACATATATATATATATATATATATATATATATATATATTTTATATATATATATATATATATATATATATTAACGGGTCAGTTATTTATGTTTGGTCCGTCTTTAATACGTCCGTGTTGCTTCCTAAATGGATACCAAAAAGAGAGTATAATATGCATTAGTAATACTGCTAGTTAACAAACAGATTGGTCAGTAAAAGATGCGCAGTTATCATAGCTGTTAGAATGTCTAATATGTCTTTACTGTGTGAAGGAGTTAAATGAAGGTCCTTGGTCAAAGTAAGTAACCTTCGTGGTATTGTGAAAGTATTGTATGTCTGTTCCGCAATGTTGGGTAGTTTATTATTCTCCCTCGTCATAATGCTCTCAAGTTATATTTGATAAAAACCCCGGTAAAGGTCGTCTTTCGTTCTCTCCATGTTACGATTTTCTTTAATCCAGTAAGGCAGTACACTGGTTAAATTGTGAGACAGAAAGTTGCCCTAAGGGAAAATTGGCAGAGGCATGTTCAGAATCTGTTATGAAATCCAACAAATAATGAGAGAAGACAAATAATGAGAGAATCCCATTTAACGAAATGAAAGACGCCATTGAAAATTTACCGCGTCCATTCAAAATGTGCCAACCCAGAAAGAGGAAAGGTGAAGAGACGTTTTGATAAAGGCAATGAATACGGGAAATCTCGTTTGAACGAATCATTGAGGATAAGAAAGAATATATACATTGGGCTTTCAAAATCAGCATCCTCTATCAAGTGTTCCGAGAAATGAGATAAACATTTATAAAAGAGAAAATATGATCTGGAATTGGAATAAAAGCAGGGAAGGTATAGCGATCATCATCACACACACATACATACCTGCACAAATTAAAATTTCAATAACAATCATTCATTGGATAAAAATCAACGCTACTGTCTTATGCGACAATTTTGAAATCGCTATATTTTCGTAGAGTTTGTGCACTTTTTGGAGAATCGGATCCCAAGAGCCTTTTCAGCTTAGTAAATATTTTCAGAAAATATCAGCTTATAATTGGTCAATAAGCACACAATTGGGCTTTGCAATCCACCCACGCACAATATATTTTTCCAGCGCGTGACTAAGTCAAGTTTCCCGCCAAGGCGCTGTGAACCTGTCACGTGATTACATTATCTATAAATAACAGACACGAGTTTGTTCATTCTCTCTTTCTTCCCTATTCTTGCCGCAAAATGTAGTCTCAGAGAATTTTCGTCTCGACCTTGCGGTCAAACGTTAAATAACATTTCACGCATTCATGTACGTACGAACTTTCCAAACCACGAACGTTCACAAACACACAAATGTTCACACACAAACACAATATTAATGTGCTTTGTAATTTGTTGTTAATACATATATTTGTTTATATATAAATATCGGTCTTGTTTCTGGACCTTCTTTTGGCAGGAAATATAAAGGCTCGTGTTTCCTTTTCATTTTCAGCACCCCCTCCGGTCCTCTACAAAGGCACTTACTCTGAATCCATCATGAAAATTTAGGGTGTCAAAATAGTAAATACTAAACATTTCAAATATCTCGGCGTATAGATCGGCTATAACGCATAAAAAGAAATTGAACATAGAATAAACAGCATCAGAATTAATATCGCACAACACTGCAGATGAAGACATTTATATGGATGCCATGCATAGCGTCAAACTCGTTCAGAAATATCTAAACTGTTGGCACTGAATTGTTTCGTGATTATATTTATTCTGATAATGGATAAGAACGTTGTTTCTGTTTTGTTTCTTACTCGGTGAAGATCCATGGTGGATGAAAAAATCCTTGGGTGAGTAAAACCGAAGGATCTTGGCAAAGATCATCCTTCTTTGACCAATGTTCAGTGGCACCACAGAACCACAAACAAAGAACTGTACCAAATCACATCGCATGAGGACTACCAACTGCAGAAACAACTAAAATGGTTAGCACATATAACTCGGAGAAAAAATAATGACATAATCAGTATGTTAATATTCCACATCACTTCAAACAAAAGGCTAGGAAGGAAATCCCTCTATCAATACAAGAAATATCTACAACATCTACTGAACTTGAGAAACCTGTTTTCCTAGAAAATGTTTTAATTGAAAGATGTTTATAAATTTCAACCAAAAGCAGTTGTGGTTCTTTGGTCAATTAAGGCCAAATGTTTCTTTGTATGGAAACGGTTAATGTTATCCATTACCATTATTGTTAGTATTATGTCTACATGAAAAAAAAATGAGTTGATTGATATTTCTAAGTAAACGTAAAAGAAATTATCAATTATTTCAACTGTGATATTTACTTCTAAAACTATGCGTCTATATTTTACAAGATATTTTATGTAATCTGTAGATATTTGTTAACATATATCTGGGGAGGATTTTCAACATCATATGTCCAGAAAAGATCAGAAACTTGGCGAAGAACAGGTCAAGACCCCGTTACCTAGAAGCTCCTTCGAAGGATAGGACGCATCTCAGGGAAACAGCATGTAGAATCATCCACCAATCGCTAATCTTAAAACCGCAAGGGAAAACGAAAAGACGACATCCAAAAGACGCCTGGAGACGTGACACTGAGAACGAACTAAGGATATGGCAAAGCAATTGGACAGAAATGACGAGGAGATACGAGTACCGAGAATAATAAAGGACTGAACTCGAGGATTCATTTTGAATTAATATTTTTTATTCCAGCTTTGATAAAAAATGAAAGTTCTTGCAATTCGTTTTCTTAATGAATTAGTTTAATTGAGATTTGTTAATTATCTGGAAAAGTGAGAGATTTTAAATATTATCTCTGGAGTTCACTTACATTTGCATAAACTATATATATATATATATATATATATATATATATATATATATATATATATATATATATATATATATGTGTGTGTGCGTGTCTTTCATGCACATTTCATTGAATACGACAGACAAGTTGCTTTTATTTAATTTTTTATACAATTTCTCATGCGATCTAATATTATTTTTCTTTTCAGATGATAAATTATATAAAAACTGTCCGAAGGTACTTTTAATATTTAATACTTGAAAATGGCTAAATGTATCGCCGAAAGCGCTCGGATAAAAAGAACATTCGGACAGTTTTTATACAGTGGGGTTGAATAAGTGATCGTATAGCAAACAAATGCTTGTTATTCTCACTTATAGAGAATGAAAACCTCTAATAACAATGTTATATATGTATCTTGGGGCATAGAATTAGAATCTGCAATTTGAAATAAGAAATTCATCAATAAGTGATAGTTATGCAAACTTTTATATTTCGAATAGTGAAAAAAGTGTTCGTACAGTATCGATTTTTGCATTATAATACGGTAGATTTCGGTTGTACTTCAAGTTCTAGAATATTCTCAGTAACGCTATTGAAACATTCAGTTCTAGTTCCACCTGCCATGTTTAATGGATGTCAGTTATTCCTCTGAAAGTTTTCCACTGCCTTAACCAGGTATTGAAATCACATTCTTTTGGGTAATGTCACTGGATATAACTAACGCCTTTATCCACTGTGCCATGTGTTCGACATTCCAACCACCTGAAGAAGGCCGGAGCGAAGAACGGCCGAAACGTTGTAATAAATATAGCGACAAAGGTGAGGACAATAGTCCGAATAATGTAAAAATAATATATATATATATATATATATATATATATATATATATATATATATATATATATATATATATATATATATATGTGTGTGTGTGTGTGTGTGTGTATATATATATATATATATATATATGTGTGTGTGTGTGTGTGTGTGTGTGTGTGTGTGTGTGTGTGTGTTAAACGAGTACACCTAAGCAACACTCTTTGTGTCCTGTCACTGGATCTAACTAACGCCTTTATCCACTGTACCATGTGTACTTGATAACTGACATCCATTAAACATGGCACGTGGAACTAGAACAGTATACCGCAGTGAGCGAAATAAAGGGTTTAGTTCGACATTCCAACCACCTAAAGAAAGCCGGATCGTACAACGGCCGAAATGTTGTAATAAATATGGCGACAAAGATGAGGACAATAGTTCGAATAATGTAAATAATGTATCTGAGATTGACTTTATCATTACTCAATAATTACTTTGATATAATCATATTTTTGGAGAAATTAATGCTGGCAGTTGGTAAAATATTTGAATTATTCATTTTTTTTTATAGAAACTTGTTTAATGTTTCATCTTTCAGTTGCGCTTTGCTTACTTGCAGAGAGAAAATTACTTTTAGTAGTCAGCCATTAATGCAATCATTTTCTCAAGAAGAATGTTATGACATGTAGAATGTAACGACTTTGTTGAAAGTTTTACTGCAGAGTCATACAATTAATATTTTTCACTCTAAAAATGGAGAAATTGCATTGAAAATTAAGAAATACTGAGCGTTCAGAAATTTAAACAATTGTTAGAGTAAAAATATATAATATAATATACTGTTTAACTCTCCATTTCTTAATTTACTCTTTGACTGTTGTGTCTAGCTAATCTCAACTGCTGACACCTGAAAAAAGCACACTGTTGTTGTATATATATATATATATATATATATATATATATATATATATATATATATATATATATATATTATATATACATGATGCGATGGGTAAATTGTCGCCATTTTATACTTTTTAATTTCGCATAAGAGCGATGTTTGTTTTTCCTTTTATTTTTGTTCACTGTCTGTTTGAAACAAGAGCACCATGACGCAATTTACCCCGTGTTACGAGGATGCATTTCTATAATAAGGGATTCCACTGAGTC
This sequence comes from Acanthosepion pharaonis, assembly GCA_903632075.3. Taxonomy (NCBI): domain Eukaryota; kingdom Metazoa; phylum Mollusca; class Cephalopoda; order Sepiida; family Sepiidae; genus Acanthosepion; species Acanthosepion pharaonis. The sequence goes on from CAHIKZ030000291.1 coordinate 1,103,738, forward strand.
CTACTTGTTATTACAAAAAAGTTTTCATTAGTGAAGTAGTTGTAAAATAGAGAAATTAGAAATAGAATGTTTGGAAGATTCTAGATCATTCTAGTATATTCGAGAAAAATCTAGATGATTCGAGAAACATCTAGAAACTCCGGCTTTTGATTCAAGGACTATTATATCCAGCCGAAAGAATCACTATAAAAAGTTGCCGATCAACCAAAACCCAAAAGAGAATTTCATGGAACAAATTTGGTAAATAGAATTTTGACTAATTTTCATTGACCAAACTAAAAATTAATATTTATTTACACACCTTTGTGGATTTCCAAATATAGCACTTAGATTACTTCACTAGCCCTAAAGTGATAAAGATATTCGATTCCCTTTCCTTCTCCCTCGTAACACTTCACCAGTAACTCTGTGTTTTCAGTTTTGTAGGTCACAATTGTTTATCTTGTATATATTTTATATTGTGTTTTAGTAAATTAAATATTTGTTTGTGATTTAGCTCTGTGTTGTAGTAATTCATTTTTTCTCCTTTGTTACAATTATCAACACGTAACACCCGCCAGAAATTTGGAAACGGTATACTGTACTGCTTGCAATTCGCACTAGAACTTCCAATACGAACATTTCAGACTATTTGGATGTCAATTTGAGGACAGTGCAGAGGATACGGAAAGAGATGGTTGAGTCTAATGGTGATTACGAAGGTGTTTGGAGTGATCACTAGTAATGGCGACGTTATGCCTCTATTTATCTATCCACAGGGCCGAAGATTCATGGCTGACAGGCAAATTCTGCGACCACATCACAACGAATTCGTCTGGAGGCCGTGGTTGAAGCCCATGGCGATTTTATTAAAGAAATTTACTCTTTAGTATTTCAAGACATGTTTGTGTAATTTTGGTAAATATATCTGTTAAAATAAAATGTCAGTGCTATTTTCCTTTTAGCATAATTTATACGAGAATTTATCCATCACACACACACACACACACACACACACACACACACACACACACACACACACACACATCTATATATATATATATATTATAAATTAATTGATTTAAAATATGGTGTTTTCGCTACACAGTTCTAACCATGTTTCAAAAATGGAAGCTAAAAGTCCCGAATTTAATTTTGTAATTAAATTAAAGACATTAGCTCCATTTCATCCTCAAGCGAATTTTGGAGTAACTTCTTATATATCTTACTGTTCTTTTTTTATATATATATATATATATATATATATATATATGCTAGATTAAATCAAATTTATCCGCACTTTCACCATAAAATAATTGTTCTTCCTTGGTGCACACTGCTAGCAGAGCGGGCATGCTTACACTGTAAGAACAGCAAAAATTGGCACAATGTAGCTCAAACTTCGATCACAGTGATCACAATAGTGCCAACTATAAGCATGAATGAGCAGAAAGAAGTTTGACAAACCTAAAAATATTTTATGGCGAAAGGGTGGGTAGTTTTTGACAACCTCTCTCTCAAAATATATATATATATATATATATATATATATATATATATATATATATGCGTTTCATTATAAACAGCAGACAAGGTACTGACAAAAACGACTGACAAGATTTTACGGTGAGGTCATTATATTTTTCTCAATAACCGTTTCAACTGCCCCTAGTGACATTTTATAATGTCACAACAAGTTTTTTGAACAGGGGTAGATTGTTTCTTCTTTAGGATTTGATTTCCAGTTCCTTTTTAAATTTTCCTCATTCACTTTCACTCATAGTGGCACCCTTGGAACTTAGAGTCATTATCGCCTTGCTTGAAGTGAATTTATTTAAAAAAAATAATTAGCGATTGCACCGTGAGTTTTGGTTTCACACAAGCTGTCTAATAATCACTTATAATAATAATTATAATAATAAACAAGTTACTTTGCGAGTACTATTGGTAGCATATAGCTTAGTGATGTTTGCCGTATAGCCGGGTCATCAGCGATTAAACCGTTTAACTCCATGGGTTTTTTTATGGAGGGTGACTCACGAGGGAGAAAAATAAGACCTGCAAAAAAGGCGTGTCGGCCAAGATTAATCTAGCAGAAAGGGAGAGACTGGAATCCATAGTTATATACGTGTCAGTGCGGTGACGACATGGCATCGCTTGGAGGAAGGCTCCCTAGAGGGTTAGCTTTCAGCCGATGGCATAAACGGACAGGTGTAAGTGACTATGGCGAAACCTCAAGCCGGTGAAAATTGGCGGTTCTTTAATCTAGAAAGAGTTGCGCTCCGCTAGGTTACTTACTCTTGACACGCTACAGATGAATAAATAACTCCCCGGCTTTCAAATGGACGGAAAATCAAGTGATCAGCTGCGACCCTATGACCATAGCCGGCCAAAGGACCGATGATGATGATGATGAATTCTAATAAATCGGGGAAGAGTGTAATCTCTTCTCGTTCAAAAGTATATGTGGATGGTGTAATGAATAACAGCTTTGAATAGAAGAGAGATAAGATCGAATCGCCCTCGGGGAAAACATGGATCCATATACTTCCCCCAGCTATAGGTTAAATAGTAGGACCTGCATCTGGAAATGTCATTATTATTCTAAAAAATTGTTAATGCAATATTGACTCGCAAAACAAAAAAAAAATTCTTCGAATTCAAAATGTTTAGGTTTCAAATGAACCAGAAAGAGTTGATAAGCTGTAAAATCCCAAACGAAAAATAGTCTTTGAAATTTCTTGTAAGTCTACGTCTATATTGCCCATTACAATAAAATATATTCATTCTTACCGAAAAAGAAGAAAAACAAGAAAATAATTTTCAGATATGAAAAGGACTGGGACATATCATTACTGGCATTACTTCTGTAGACAAAAGTCTTATTTTTGGGACTTGATCCAAATTTTCTGGTTTTACATTTCTTTCTGGGATATTGGTTTATTTATCGCTTTATGTCCATATTTATTTTAATTATTTGTTTCTTAGTATCTTTCATCGTATTTATTAAGCTTAGAATATTGTATCATGTATGGAATGTGAGTTTAAGCTTTGTCTGAAGCAATGTCTTCAGAGTTACTGTGTCATTACAGCCAAGTAATGCGTCAATAATAATAATAATAAAAAATGTAATCGGAAACAGTTTTGTTAGTTTTCCTCGGCGTTTCGTCTGGGTGGCGTTTCGTCTGGGTGGCGTTTCGTCTGGGTGGCCTTTCGTAACTACCCTAGAAAGTTGTCATTTTGCGCACCATTGCTGATCTGGCTCTTTTGAAGTTAGTCAATAAACACAATATTTTTTCTCCATCTCCTTCCTTGCACATGAAACGAAGTTAGACTTCTATGTTTTGTTTTTTCTTTATTTAATGGCATATCAACTCCTTATGGGTCATTTAAAGTTGAATTTAATTTTCTTGGGAGGATTAGTATTTTCTTTTACAAAAATGTATTGCTGGTAATATTTTGTTTTATTCTTTTCACAAAAACGAATTGCTGGTAATTTTTTTACTATGAAAATATATTACTGGTGCCTTCGCTATAAAAATACATTTCTACATTTTCATAGTGTTTCAACCCCAGTATTGGGGTTTACTATTTGCCCATAGCTGGGATCCTAATGGGTGCTACCAACCGGGGTCAGGGTGAACCTGAGGACAATAGCCATTAAGAGGTGGTTCCACGCCCCTAAAAATGTCCTGATCAGAGGCCTTGTTGCCAGATTTAGTTTATCCTTGTAGCCTGGACGTTGGCCTCCTTTGATGCAGGTGAGGGCGGGTGTTTTCACCGCCTGGGTTGTTTATTTGTCTCTGGCTGAAAATGATCGGACCAACACTCATCTCGGGATAGGAAATATTCAAGGAAACAAACTGGATTTGCTTTTGCCTCCAACAACGTCAAATGTTCTCGTCATGTGATCAGCCAAGTGCATTTTAATCAGGGGTCAGAAGACGTGGCATCCACGGAGCAGAAACCTTCCTAATGCAAACTTCATTGTGCAGAACATTTTCAACTCTCACGGGATATACTAATAGCTTGGTCGATTTGATTTATAGCGACTCATCTGTCATTTATCGTGACTAACACGATCAATATTTCCTAGTGTCAGTTGCAGGACGTCATCTTCAAGATTCTGGTTTTCCCTCCTAAATTCAACTACCGACTTTTGCACTGCTGGTTAAACTGAGGCATCATCCCCTAACGTATCAACATGAAAGTCCTTGAGGGTTCAAGCCTCTTGCTCAGCGCCGGCGCTAGGGTCTTGCCCCCACCGTCTACATGTGAATTTAAAGTTTCCCAAACTAGGAGCCACAAACCTTCGAGGGGAAGGGTAGTGCTTTTTTAAATTACCAAAAATCAGGGAATTATCCAATTTAAATGAAAATTTCAGTACATATTCATTAATTATTTACTTTTATAATGAATCGTTTTTTTTATTTTAAAAAATATGAGAAAATATTATTCTTTTTGTAATAACCACCAATATTTTCATGACGAAATTTTACTCGAAAACAGATGTTGAAGTCGCAAATGTTTACATTTCCTTAAAGATTAATCGTCGATTACGTTGGAAAAAAGTTTTACAAAGATTCCAACACAACACATGAAAAAACATCCCTGATAAACTGTTCTTTAGAAAAATATCCAAAACCCTCCAAGAGAGAGAAAATAACGGTGACCCAGAGAGAGAGAGAGAGAGAGAGAGAGAGAGAGAGAGAGAGAGAGAGATACAGACAGACAGACAGAAAGAGAGGGGAGAGAAAGAAAATGACAGAGACACGGGGAGAGAAAGCGAAAATGATGCAAACAAAGAAAACGTTGCATTTCACTTTTCCTGTTTAAAAAAATAAAAAAAATTGGAGTTACTAAAACGACTGAAATTTTCATCGTAGTTGTTTTCATATAAAATGAAAATTTTATTTTAATTTAATTATGTACAATAATGGATCACACTATCTTATGTAAACAATTCAACTAGAAAAATTGAAAATAAATATAATACAATGTAGAAACTACAATGCTGGTTGGACCACTGCTACTCTCTCTTAGTTTCTTCATCGGCCAACTTTTATTCCTAAGAAATGCCCAGAAGAACCGCCTCTTCAATGACGTTAACATCGTTGCTAAAAAACAAACTAGTATTTCGTTCGAAAACTTTTTATATGACGATAACTGAACTTGTATCTACCGTCAATATCGTTGGATTGATACCTTTCATATAAAAATCTGTACACGTTAATTAATGCTAAACTTATCAAGCATACCTCGGTCTCTTTACCTGCAGATTATTAATGCATTCAATATCAATGGGGAAAAATAAAACTTTACATGGTATTTTTTTTCGATGCTTAACAAAAGAAAATGCATTCACTACTTCATCACGGTCGAGGGTTCGAACACGTTCATTTTCATTCGAAATCATTGCTAACTCAGATAACCTTTCACCATTCATTTGTAACTCGTAGATAATTTTTCGGCACTTGCAGCAACAGTAACTGACGTACTAAGCAACACTGGCAATGCAATATACAAGTTTGGGTAAGTGTCAACTAAGTTATTCCGAAGAATGTCATCTTAAAGAAAATGGACAGTTCTGATCTTCCGTTTTTTATTTATGATGTCCAATTCCCGTTTAAGAATTAAGGCAAATCTCTTAATCTCTTGGGATAATTTTTCTAGTTCAACGTCTCCCATTTTTCTGTGAAATCGTTTGCAGTGTACCTCCACAATCTCACCCTTCACTGCATTTAAAAGGAATCTGAATTTTGAATGAATTCATAAATTTGCTTCTACTGCGGTACTTGAGAAAACCGATTATGAATTGAAAACAAACCCTGGTCAACGAGAGATGAAGTCCTGACAAAAATGTTCTTCAGGTGTTTGAACTTCGTCGAAAGGAATCGCATTCAAGTAAAGGTCTTTTGCAACGTCGCACTTGTGATACAAACATTTCAATATCATTTTCTTTTGCAATTTTAGGCGCTGTTCACATAGTGGCATAACCATTTTCGCGAAGAAAACCGCAAGTTGCATTGTTCTCTGCGAACATCATACCGATTGTAAGGTCAGAAGAATGCAACAATTGACTCGCACTTTGTTCACCTAAAACAGAACATCGTAGCAAATGATGTTAAGTACAAAGTTCCAAATAGAAATTCAGTCCAAAAGTAAATGTTTCTTTAGTCGCTGTCGGGACTGTCTCTCTTTTCCAAAGGATTTTCTCGCAGACAGATAAGAGCAGATCTAATGTTTTTCAAGTGAAAGCGCAATGCTTTGACTGCAATGATTCGTGATTGTCATGTATCACTCGGTGCTTTCAAAGAAATAGGCACATAAGAATATCTTCCAAAAAAGGTCAGGGCATAAAATGAAGTATATAAACGGTTAACTACCCTAAAGAATATAACCGAAGCCACTGATGACTGCACTATCGGACACAAATAGATTCAAAATGTCTGTATTACATGCCATAAATAAAGCTTTATTATTTTTTACAAAAGAAAAATTGGTTTATTTGCAGTGTAACACCCTCACTCAGTTTGCATTAAAGATATCCAAAATACTTACATTTATGTGTAATTGTATATGTTCCATTCGAATCTGGTTTGATAAATCTGATAAAATCTACCGTTTTGGAGTTATCGAAAGTTTGGATTCAATCGCGTCGTTGGCGGCAGCCATTACCCGCCGTGTTTGCAAACATTCGCTGCGGAAGGCTAAACGCGGAAAACTACGGAAAGCTAAGCTCAGAACTGATCTTTCTTGTCTAAATTTGTCTCAATTACTGCGCACGAGAACTATTTACGCACACACGCTCAGTTTGCGCAATGTAACGACACTGGTAGCTATTCTGAGGCGAATGTATACAAACAACGCCAGTATTGGCTGCCCGCAACGCGAATGAATCCAAACTTTCACTTTCGATAGTTCAAAACGGTAGATTTTATCAAATTTATCAAGCCAGATTCGAATGGAGCGTTTACAATTACACAGAAATGTAAGTAATCTGGAAATTTTTAATGCGAACTGAATGCGGGTGTTACACTGCAAATTAATCACAAAATTTTCGCTTAAAATATTTTTTTCAAGAATAAAAGGCAAAACCTTCGCATAGATTTTCCAGTTTGAGGTTTAACCAACACATTTATTTTAATTCAATCACAGTACTGAAGAAAACATATTGAAGAAACACGGCAGAAATTTAAGCTTGAAATTCTCCAATAACGTCAAAAGAGAATTTTGTTTCAGTCAATAAACTGATTTACATTTGAAATAATTTGAAAGAAAATGAATGTCCGAATTTACGCATAAATCCTTCAGGTTAACATTAATGCAATAAATTCCAGTCGAGTATAATGGAAGTATATTATTTTTTATGACAACAGAATTTTCAGTTAAAATAATTTTTCAAGAAAAATAAAATACAGATTTAATGCATAAATTCTATATAGTTTTTAAAAGTTAACGCACGATTAATCTATTTAGTTCAATTCATTCACAATAAATATTCTTAGAAGAAACCATGGCGAAAATTTACCCTTGAAATTTTTCGATAACTTCAAAACAATTTTTGTTTCAGTCAATTTTTCAAGTTAAAACGGCGCTTAACTTTTACATTAAGAAATTCTTTAGAAATTAACAGAAATCAGAAATCCCCCTTTCTTTTGAATCCAAGTTTTTACTTAGTTTACTTTCATAATCCATTTCTATTTTTATCAGTCATGATAGCTATCCTGCCACACGATACAAAAAAAAAACTTCCTTAAAAATTTACGCAGCAGGGTCTTTTAAAAACGAACACAAATTTTGTTCTTTGCATTCAGGAATCACGATTACTACAGTAACATAATAATTTTTGTGCAAAATATAACAATTTTTCTTTCCTACTAACTCTAAGTTCTTGTGCCAGACAGTTGCTGTTTCTACCAAATTTCGATAATAGATACAAACAAGACGATGACTGCGTAAAATTTTAAAAGGGAGAAACACATTTATTTTACAATTTACAAATACAAAAAGGTACAAAATAAAAGGGTTGCACAAATGTTTACTTTTTTGCGTCTATTTCATCAGGATAACAATTACCTGAGGTAACAAGAATGGATTACCAAACAGAAACAAAAAAATTGTTGCAGTTTGTTTGATAAAGAAACGAATTCAAAGACAAAAAAATTAAACACTTCAAAAATAGAAAAAATGAGAAAAACTTGGAGTAAGTAATCAATAACAAAATTGAACAAGGCAGACATTTTCCAGAGAGCATTCGACTCCGTTTTTAACAAAATACACAAATGGTACGACTAAGCTCAAAGGGGCTTCGTGTTTTGTCCTAGGACTTTTAGAATTTTGCCGCAAATTTCACTTCAATGTTCTTCGTTGTAAAATGTTCTTTGGGAGGCCCAGAAAGGAATTAAAGTTTTAGGGTAGAAATCTGGCTTGAATGTGTCAGCTTTTTGATTTATGACCTCCTTCGCTGGACCAGTCCTTTGAAGCGTGAGTGCTAATTGACTCCCCCGTTAACTGTTTTCAAGCCAACGGTACTTTCTTATCTGCCCCAGTGTTGCCAGATAATACGTTTAAAAAGCCAGAAAAAAGCCAAATAAACATATGAAATTTTATTTATTATTCACAGTAGGATTTTAGGCGTTTTAGTATCAAACCACTTCATTATTTCTTCAATTTTAAACATTTGTATAATGAATTTATTTTTAGCTGTAAATTCGGAATTTAATTTATTTAGGCAGCAATAGTCAAATGTGTCTTATTTGGGGGAAAACAAAAGTTTTTATGTTTTCTTTTTAGAATTTTAATAGTAATTTACTTTATGATTAAAAAAGTTTTTTTAGATAAGTTTCATGAAATTTAAATTTTGTAATTGAAAAGTTGTTTTTTAACTTATTAACAAATCTAATGATAATAATTTATTAATTATTCCTTTTTAGTATCTGTAAGACTTTCTTTTTTAAATTAAAGAACTTGATATTAACTTATGAAGGAAACACCGGAGAAGAATATCGATTATGTGAAAGATCAGGACAAAACGGACATTCGTTTATTTATGAAAGAGAAATTTGGCATACTTTTGCAAAAGAATCATTATTGATTCTTTAACAGTAAATTTCTGGGGGCCCTCCCCCTTCTGGATTAAGTATACGATAATAAAAAGGGTCGAAATCTCCCATAATTCAGGCGAATCACTGAGGATAAAAAATTGTAGCTTGTCATTATATATTTTATCATGTAAAAAAGAAAAAGCCAAGAAAAGGCCAAAGACGCCAAATCAATTCTCTGGCGCCAAACCAACAGGAAAATGAAAAAGATTTCAGAAATTTAGCGTAAAAAAAGTCAATCTGGCAAACCTGATCTGTTCATAGCAGTTATTTTATTGAAAAAGCGACCGACATATCGGCATACTTCAATTTTTTACAAGGGCTTCAAGAAATCAGCTCTCTCTCTTTTTCAGTATATATGAAACCATTCTCCTAGTATTAACAAAAATGAATCGGCAACAATTTTGGGGCTATCAACAGCTTGAGCCTGAAAGGCCATAAAAATTGAAAGAATTTCCACATTAACCGTCTGCAAATTTTCCCTGGTTGTTATTTCATAAGTGTATGTTTTCTGCCAAGTGCCACGTGACTTTTGCAACACCCTGTATATTATTAGTTGATGACTGACAATGTGATGTCAGTCTAAAAATAATTTAAAGAATAGTGGATGGCCATGAAAAAAGTGCTGAAAAAATAGCAGAGTTTACTGGTCGTGGGTTTCGGGAATAAGACGCGCCAGTCCTGCTTTTACAACAGGTACATGATATAACCATGAAGACAATTTTGTTCATTTTTAACAGAAGTCGCTACTAATTACTTTTTAAGTCTTCTTTGAGTTTACATTGCAAGTTTACCTTGAAAGAAAAGCTGAAGTTAATGAATGTATGATTTGAAAGCTCTAGAATCACTCCTTCGTATTAAGGCTATGAACTTTTCAACCCACCCTCGATGGCATTGGATTGGATCCTGAATGCTATCAGGCAGGTTCTTCGAGTATTATGTGAGTTTATTTGGACAAGATAAACTTCAAGGCCATACACAAGCCTTTCGACCTCCATCTTTAGAGTAACCTTTTACGTCACGTGTTCACTGCCGATAAATGCAAAAAAATGTTGTAATCCAGAAAACATCCATAGAAGGAGAAACATCATGAATTCTACATAAGGTGGCAATTTTATTGATTCCCATTTAATATACGCTGCCCAATGTGCAAACATGACATGGTATATGTGCGTTGCACAACGGGAAAATTAAATAAAAGATTCAGTGACCACACGTATGATGTCAGATACTACAACGTGATATGAACAGAGATTGCAGAACATTTTATGACAAACGGCTGTAATTTAGACAAGCATTCAGAATCTACCGACTTTTTGAACATTAAAAACGTATGCGGATAGTTACTTATGCCAACTACCTTTCCCCAGGTAATGAAAAGGATGACAGCAGAGTTCCATAAAAAAAAATATACTAAGCTGTTTGATCAATTGCTGTTAGTAACTAATCAACTAATGAAAAATTCCAAGATGAGCAAGATTACAACCATATTACGCACGTTTCAGTGGCATAAATTCACGCGGGAAATATTTCATTCATTTTGATGTGTTGATTACAACTACAGCCGTTTTTTTTCAAGACAAGCGACGTTTGTACAAAGAATTATATTTTTTTTTAGATTTTATACGTTTATATTTTTTAAACCTAACTTGAAGTAGAGAGACCTACTGTTGCAATATAAGGGACTTCGGAGTAGTGTAATGGTTAGCAAGTTTATCTCACTAGATCGATTACAACTGTATTTTCGGTCCTCACTGGGTGCTCCATACTTAAGGTCTTGTGCCACACCTAGGTTACCCTTGAACAGCATCATGCTGTTGAACTTTATCAAGCACTGTTTATTTTGCTAAATCACGCTCTTCTGAAAAATATTATAGAATTATGTCAATCGTTTTGTTTAATAATAATGACAACTTGTTATAGTCTCCTTATTTGCTATTTAATCTATTTGTGATGAGTTTCTTGTCTTCACTTTATCAAATACGTCAGATATTTATTCTCTTCGGGCGAAAAATGCCAACAAACATAATTCCACAGTATTCAAAATAATGCTTGAAATTGATCATTAAATCATCTATAGATGAAGAAAGGTTACCTTAATGTGTATTATGCCAGTAATATTAAGGAATTAGGCGTGATTACCCCGAGGAACATTTGAAAGCAAAACATAAAAATCAAGTTAATTGCAAAATGAAATATTTTGAATCTCTAGAATAAAATAGATCAACAATCAATTCGTTGTTTTTTGGACAAACTGCAAGCAATATTTTCACTCTTGAGGCAAATTATGCAATTTCTCAACTTGTAACCAAAACAAAGATAATTCATATGATAGGAAGGGATGTAATGAAACTAGCGCTTCCGATTCTCAAAGACGTTCTGGAGAAAAGTGCTAAAGATGTCACTGGCATGTCAGTGCTTAAAGAAACAGTTTGAAGCAGAATAAATGAGATGTCCCGATGTGTCGAAGACGAACCTCGCGTCGAGATAAGAGCAAATAAATTTACAATGCTGATGGATAAATTTTGTGCAAGGCGTTCCCAAGACCTTGTGGATGACAAATTAGTTCCCACGCTGCAACCCCTCTCTCAGAGACGGAATATGACAAGCCGCTCACTACTTTATCGCTATTTCCATGGAAAGTGTTCGGAAAGAAATGCATTCCTTGGATCAGTCAGTTCTAATCTTCACGGCAGGGACCCGCCATGACACTCAAATTATAGTAAACCATCCTGATTTCCTCCGTATTCCATTGAGGACAAGTAAGTTCTACCCGAGAAGTTTCTTGCCAGCAAAGCACTGCTCTGTGGAAACAACTCTTAAGAGGATGTTTCTCATATCACTGTAATCTTAACCTTTTCAAGTCTAGGGTTAACCGTTGTTTTCTCAACATATCCGCATAAACTGTGTCTCTTACTCCGTAAAACTCTACCTGCAGTGGACCCCGGGCTTGTACAGGGTGAACCTCACTGTATATATATATATATATATATATATATATATATATATATATATATGTGTGTGTGTGTGTGTGTGTATTAAAGAAAAAGAAAAATCGTTGTTGGAACTAACGGTCATCTTGCCAAAATCTAAAACTCTTATCCATATATAGTCTCAAATAAAAATCGAGAATCCAGAAAAAAAAGAGAAAGAAATGCCGAAAAGCAAACTTGCGTCCTCAATAAAGCAAAGTACCAAAAGCCCAGATTGCCTAGACCAAGCAAAACCGCTTAACAACATTAAATCCTATGAAAGGATGGCGCTTGTCGTAACACGAGTATCAGACTCATGCAAACCTTCAGACGACTTGAACGGATGGTCTGTCTCTCTGTTTGTCTCTCCCTCTCTGTCTTTCTCTATCTCTATATATATATATATATATATATATATATATATATATATATATATATATATATATATATAATACAGGTTTGTAAGGTTTTTATTAACGTACAGATCATACGATTATGGACTTTGCAGTTCTTGACCTGAATTAAGAAAGAAACCGTCAAGATCCATGAAACTCATATAAGATTCCACAAGAATATTTTCATTACTTTAAACGGTATTTTTGAAGTCAGTCAACTTGAATAAATGCTGCGTTTTATTATTTTAGACAGGTTTTATTTCGTCTATTGCCTTACCCAATTAAGAAAATGTGCACTCCCCAGAAAGTTTCGAACCTGGTTTGCCCTTCGCACGAGAAACCACAGTCTAATCAGGTATGCTTAAACCATTCATCCACGAAGAGTTTCAAAATTAAGCAAGGTTCTAGTTGCCTTTAATGAAGACTCCCGCTTCTTGATTTTAAATCACTCGTTCAAATTTTCCAAAAATGGCGTATCTGCTCAGTTTCATATCCGAAACTTAAACAAAGCAATTAATGGATTTTATTTTATAATCCAACATATTTTATTACTTCAAACTTTATCCTTTCAGTGGATACTCGTATTTGAGTAGACGTTCTGTTTTCTTTTAAACAGCATTTATTTCGTCTACCGGCCTGCACACTCCGATTTCTCATTCCGAGCCACTAGCCAAAACACCACCGGCACACCATCCAATGAATGAGGTGTGCCTGATATTAATATAAGAGGTGTTAAAAAGTGATATTTATCGGGATAGGGATGATAAATAACAATTGGTCTTTGATGAAGAGGTGAAGAATGTAGTGTTTAAGGACACTAGGCATTTTGTTCCACAAATTATCAGTTCTTGGGGAAAAACTGTTTGAATGGGACATCCTCCTTAGAATATGGAGAAATGTGGGTGATTTGATTCATTGGACGCAACGTGGCGAGAACTGTCTGTAAAGTCAGTGGACTAGAAATAAAGAGTAGCCATCAACTGCAAGAATAGAGAAAGGATGGTCATCAGCAAGAGAAAAACGCCTAAGGTGCAAGTTATGTATTGAAGATATGGACATCGTGCGGGTGCAGAAGTGGAAATATCTGGGAAGAGGAAGGACAATAGGACCACAAGATCAAGAACACGCATTGAACGAACAAAAGAAGCATTCCACAACAACAGCTAAGACCCACTCGAGATAGGAAATTGGGGAGAGCCTTTATCGTTTATGTCTTGAATGGACGCGGCACATAAAAGAAATATAAAATATTGATTAAATCTAACATTAAAATACATTCCTTATTTCAAAATTCCGGAGCCATTTCACACAATGCTGCTTTTTCGATCTTGATATTATTTGACCGTGGAGAAACCGGATGCTAACCAATTATAGACTGTTGTTTAGTGTCCGCTTCCTAATAGTTTATTTATATTTCAACAGTGAAATACCATTCAATAATTGCCATTTGGTGACTGAAAAAATGCCAAAACAAATTCGAAATTACCATTTTAATCTGTATTCAAACCTAATGGTACCACCTTGGTTGATAGCTTCTATATACCAAAATGTTCATGAATTATAAAATAAATTAAAGCCCTTTACGTTACTAGTACCTCAGCAATTTTGTATTAATCGAGTTCACCCCAAGCAAGACTGTATAGCCACTGAGACACAAAGTGTTACTAGTTGGGGAGAAAACAGAAACATTATTAATGAACAACAAGAAAAAGAGTAATCAGGAGTACAGTAGGTAGTGATTGGCATTGCATTTCAATTTTTAAAGATTAAAGTTAATTGGAAAGCATGGAACCGGAAGGGAGTTCCACAAGCGAGAAATGCGAGAGAAGAAACTGTTAGCATAGAACTTACGGTTACATCTAACCAGATCAAATGTAAATTGTGCTGTGTTTAAATTAAAAAAGTCTAGGTGCTCTAGCGGAGAGGTCACCCGAACAATTACTATGAAAGTATTTGTGGTAAATGAATAACTGGTGGTAAGAAAGTGATTAAACCAAGACGCCAGATCAAGACTAATTGGATTTTTGGGACGAGAAGCTTAGTTTCAGGTTGGTAAGTCATTGCAGGCCACCCAGACCATATTCCATGTGTGTGTCAGGATTATAGGTCTGCAAAATACGATGTGTAAAGGTCTTCGACACTAGTTCCACGATCATTTCTTTACGTTCCATTTACTCTATGGAAATGGATTGAGTGATTCCTCGTAATAGCCGAGTAACTCATGCCTTTTCCAATCCTTCATTCAAACGAGATTTTCGAATACACGTTAACAAATCCTCGTGCTGTTCGAGATTACAACTTCCTGAAAGTTTTCTGTTTCCTCATTTTTCCGCTTTCGATCTCTTGAAAGCGTTCGTCTTTTATTAAACATCGCCAGCGATTTTAGACACGTACTTGCACCTACTGCCACATGACTTAATTTCAATGAACAAATTACTTTATTTTCATTGCCATTTCCTCCCTTATTAAACAGGAAAAGTAAACAATATCGAATGTGCATTATGTATTCAGGGAGCATTTGCACAGAAATAAAATAATATCACTTTGTCAGCAATTTTTGAAGTGTACGCATGTGTAACAATATAGAATCGATAAAACTTCAAGAAATACACTGTGATTTTCAGAACTTTTCTAAGTAATCACTTTTCCCAAGAATACAACCGATGCTTTAAGTCCCCAATTCTGTGCCCAGCATCTCATTCATCTCCAATTGTGTCAGAATAATACCATTTCAACAGGATTTTCTTATTTAGAAATGGAAGAAGATCCCAGAGGATAGGAAATAATTCACATTCTTGGAAATCACTAACTGATGAAGAATTGAATTTCGGCTGTGGGTGTTATGGTACATGTCCTCGTCTTTCTTCTTTTCTTTTTCAGCAATCGTTTGTTGAATACTCTCCATTAAACGTTTAGTGTCTACAAAGCCTTGCAATAATTGTAGCTCAATAATATTTACTTTTTTGTAGCCATTTATTGCAAAGCTTATTACTTGTCCATATACAAAACTATATTAATTATGTTATTAATTTTATATATGAACAAAATAAAAGCTATATTATTTATATTATTAATATTATATCTTCTCGATAGATATAATATTAATAATATAAATAATATAGCTTTTTTTTTATTTGGTAAGGCAGCCACAACACTTGCACGCCTCTCAAAACGTGTGTGGACCAATCGAAACTGTCGGTGAAGACTAAGATGGCACTGTAAAACACATGCGTTATCAGCACACTGCTATATGGCAACGAGGCTTGGACCACATACGCCAGGCAAGAAAGGCGTCGAAAGCATCCGCCGCATCCTACGAATAGCGTGGCAAGATAAGGTGCCCAACACAGAGGTCCTGTCTCGAGCAGGTTTGCCCAGCATGTTCACACGGCTCAGACAGCGCAGACTCCGTTGGTTGGGCCACGTCCATCGCATGCCGACGGCCGCATCCCCAAAGACTTTTTGTATGGAGAGCTAGCCGCTAGAAAGAGACCAACCCGGCGGCCACTGCTGCGGTACCGCGATGTAGTGAGACGCGACATGAAAGCTGTGGACATCAACACAGAGTCCTGGAAGAGCCTGGCAGCCATAAGATCCGAATGGAGAGGAAGCCTGACCAAACACCTCAAGTCAGAGGAGGAAAAGCTGACACAAGTCGCCACGGAAAGGCAAGCCCGCAGAAAGCAAAGTGACAGCTTCAACAGACCAGAAACAGTAAACACATGCGACCTATTGTCACTCCCGCATCGGCCTCTAAAGTAACAGACGTCAACGCTCCAGCCAAGCAGACAACTTGGATGCTACCCATTATGAACCCTAGATCTAGAGACACCCTAGCTCCCTAGACACCAGTACATGATGAAACATGTATTTGGCCCCAGATCCACCAAGATTGCTCCTTTCAGGACAGAGGACGGGAATGATCTCCTCACAGGCATGGATGGCATAGTCAAGAGATGGAAGAAACACTTTGATGGGCTACTGAATAGGCCTTCAACTCTAGACCATGAGGCTCTCGAGTAGTGGTAGAACTTGACAGTCAACCATCGCTGAGCGAGGCCCTGCATAGCATGGAGGGACTCAACATGCGCAGAACTGTTAGGGTTGACAGCCTTGCTGCTGGGATATTCCGTTATCGTGGAACACATTTAAGTCAACTTATGTATGATCTTATTGTAAAGATTTGGATAGTGCCAAATGATTGGAGAGATGCAATAATCTTACCTATATATAAGGGTAAAGGTGCCTGGGAATTATGTGGTAATTATAGAACGATTGCTCTCCTTTCTTCGACAGGTAAGATCTTAGCCTCTGTTCTCTTCTTAAGATGAAACCAGAGAAGAGGTTGACAATATCCTGCCTGAGTCACAGTGTGGTTTCCACCAACACAGAGGGACCGTAGATATGATCTTCACAGCAAAACAAATCCAGAGAAAGAGCTAACAACAACAATTGGACCTTTATCACATATTTGTAAATCTAAGAAAGACTCTGTTAATCATGCTGCTCTTTGGAAAAACCTCTCAAAATTGGGTTGCCCTCCCCTTACTTTCTCAAGATTCAGTATGGAAGCCTGCGTCAGTTTTGACGGTATGCTTACGGAGCCCATAAAGTTTGAAAATAGAGTCAAGCAGGGAGATCTTCTGGTTCCTACACTGTTTTCTATCTACTTTGCAATTGTACTGCTTGATGCACGCAATTCAGCACGCACAGGGGTTCATGGATCGTCTCTCAGGGTCATGCAAGGCTTTTGGACTGTCCATCAGTCTTGACAAGACGGTGGTGATGTATCAACCTGCCCGAGGAATTCAGTATATAGAGCCATCAATTTATGTTGATGGTAGTCGACTTGGAGGTAGTAGACAAATTTCTATACCTTGGTAGCATCCTCAACCGCCACTGCTCACTTGATGATGAGATAGCGTTACGGATTAAGAAGGCCTCCGATGCATTTGCAGCACTCAAGTTCCGTGTCTGGAGTCCGAAGCGCACAAAAAGTAGACAAAAAATTAAAATATATAATGCCTGCGTCATGTCATCTCTGCTATATTCATGTGAGACATAGAAGTTTACAAAACTACCACCTCTGTTGAAAGAAGTGGTAGGTTTGTGAATAATTAATAGCCTACAAAGGTCAAATAAACACTTTTGAAACATTGTCAGAACCTCGTTGCACAAAAATGTTTCAGCACTTTAAGATTAACTCTTGTCTGTTTAAATCAATTCCGGCTGTCAATTCTATTTTTAAAATGCAATTATGATGCTTTCGAAAATTTCGTTATAGTCACTTATGTGCAAATAGCCTTGGGAAAAGGTATGAATCTACCGCTTATCCCCACCAGATATGGGTTAATTATTAAGACTTGTATCACTAAAAGACACTAAACAAAAGCAACCAACCAAGCGGATTGATATTGCATTTAATTTCAGCGTTCCTTTCCCTTATTTCTAACGAAATTTTCCTATTTATAATTAGTTAGATTCTTAAGTTTGATTCTGAAAGGCGTGTTTCGTTATTCTATCGGGCTTCCGTAATTCTGGTCATGCTATTGTCGGCACCCTTCTACAGCATAACATTTCTGTCGCTTCAAGTCTCCTCTTTGAGTAGATTTTCCAAAAGTCACTGCCATAAAAAGCATATTGATCGCATGTAACACTTAAGTACTCTTTATATATATATATATATATATATATATATATATATATATATATATATTATTTCTATCTTTTGGTCTAATCTTGGTTGATATAGATGTTATTATAGGTACATCATTTCGGTCTTGTACCCTCAAGATATGATCAGGTAACCATTGTTTTGGATAATATATGTTGACTATTTTACTCCCGTGATGCAAATTATTATTCATACCTGATGAAACTATGCTTCAAGATCTGATCCACGGATTGAACTCACTATCAGTAGATCAGTGTAACACGTGTCTAACCAGCTCCTATATCCCTCCGCGACTGTCCATATCGGCCAAAAACAATGGACGTCTCATCATGGCCAGAGGGTACTTGACAGAAACAATGTGTCTATAATAACATCTGTATCAACACACAAGAGATCAATAGCTTGAAATATTAAATTTATATTCGCAAAACATTCTTTTCTTTGTGTCACGGAAACATTCTGTTTCGTAAAACTTTATTCATTTTTTAGAAGGCATAGGTTGGTCAATACTTTTTTATTGGTAAAATATCGACTTGTATAATATAAACTGATAGATTCCACCCATCTCTCTCACTGACTCTTTCTCCGTCTATCTATCTATCTATCTATCTATATATATATACACACACACACACAGAGAGAGAGAGAGAGAGAGAGAGAGAGAGAGAGAGAGAGAGAGAGAGAGAGCCGTGCATTAATATTAACCAATCAGAACCTCTTATATTTCTGCCTGTGTCTGATATTATCTATAACAGGGAATATACTAACCGACTGCTACTTGTAAATTAATGTTTCTTTAACTTCCAGCAAGCAGTTGATGAGAAAATGGATGACGACGTTTTCTACGACAAACCTGCGAATTTTCGCGGAAGTTTCCCGCCCGACAATTAAGGATGAATGCTGAATTCCTCTTCATTTAAAAACGCACTCCGCATCAACTTCCTGTAACCGTCCGTTCTTTTCCCTCTAATGTTTGCCAACCAATTTCCATCCCTTGCCATACTTTCATTGATTTTACAATTTCCGTCTCTTTATGTAGATTTTTTTACTATTTTTCTATGCATCCAAAGTATTGTCGTTTATATGTTGGAAGCCGCTTATACAGTTAACATATTTCCAGATTAGTCCCCTAAAGTATACATGATCACGTAAATTTCTCCATTAAATACAGAAGATCATGCACATATGTAAGGTTACTATTATAGAATGTGGTCTATTATACTATTTATACTAACTATACACGATTCTAATTTCTCGCTGCCGTATTACAACCTTTTACTAAACGCTGGTTCATTTTCTATATATGATATTTAGCGCCCTTGTTGTAAAGCCACTTTTATTAGGAAGAAAATTTCAGAAACCCTTCATTAGTGTAAGGGGCCCAATCATTACTGGGTATGCCACTATTGTGACTTTTTCTTAATATAAAAATGGAAATATCCTGTTGCATTTAATAGGAAAGTCCGGCTATCCTAGCCATGACATTACAGATAATGCACTATGGTAAACGCGATTACCTCTGAATTATAACCAGTATGCACATAGTGCACTGTAGCTTTATGATGATCAATGTACTATGGCTATGCAAGAAATTGGTATGAACACCATCGTGACCCGGTTACAGACATATAACCTGTAACAATTCTATAGGATATCACAATGCATACAAGCAGAACAATCAAATCTAATCGCTCAAATACAGTAATCAAAGATTACAAAAATCAGAATGTGCTTTCTTATTGAAGTATCAGTTCCTGCAGATTGTAACGTAATATTAAAGTTTAAAATAAAAAATATCAAAATAAAATGATCTTATGGTGTAAATCTAAAGATGCAACCCATGATGATATCAATAATTTCAATAGAGGTTCGGACATGAGTTTGAATGGAAAAGGTTCTGTTAGACACATTGAAGGTAGAACATGCCTTAAAAAATACAAAAAAAATTTTCACAAGTGCAGTTCAACACCTTACAAAAGGTTTTATCTATGCTAAATGAGGGTGATTTCAGGTTGCATTATTTTTGCTTTTATTTTTCTACAAAAACGTTCAGTGGAAAATGTCATTTCTCACCTTTGATCTTTGGTTGGGACTCGGAAGAAAATGGGTATAAAACAGGAAATAATAATTTTTTTGTTCAAGAACATCCATAAATGGATTTAAGAAACATTGTAGTACGGTGGGATAAAAACATCACAAGGGTGGGAGGCAGGCGAAAATACAGAGGAACCATGATCGAGTGAGTTTCTTTGGAGTTCCTATTCTTCTGAAAACATCCCTGTTTATTATCTATCTATCTATCTATCTATCTATCTATCTATCTATCTATCTATCTATCTTTCTCTGTTCATTATCTATCTATCTATCTATCTGATATTTCCCGGAAAGGGATATATTTGAACGAAGTAGCTAAGTGGTTTTGGCTACTATAACAAAGTAGAATATGGTAGCAGTTATCGACTGGTACGCGTCGTAGTCGCAGGTTAGAAGTGTAGATCCATGGCGTAGTCCAATGGGCGTCGTTATAGACTTAACTCTCAGACTAAGGCTCTTGATTCTCCTACACGTCCGTCGATATTTACGACAAACATCAGCCAATCATATTCCAGTGCGGGGGAACACAGGTGTACGCATATTCCATTCCATTACTATCTATCTAATCTAAACTGCTCTCTATCTTTTATTACAATGATGTCCACCATGTAAAAGGGTAAGATAATGATTAACTCTAGACTTAAATTGGTTAAGATTGTTGTGATCGGGAAAATGTCCACTTTGGAGGCTGTTCCACAGAGCAGTAATTCGCGAGAGGAAGCTGCTCTAGTAGAATTTACTTCTCACTAAAGGAATACGGGGGAAATGAGAATGGTTCTCTACAATGCGCATAGCTATCTCCTTTTAATTAATTATAATTTCATTATTTATACGTAGTTTTAAAATCCCTTCATGTTGAGTAAATCATGATATATCAAATGAAAACTAATATTTTTTGTTGGTTATTTAAAGCCGAAACACATTTTGTATTTTTTTTAATGATTTCATCCCAAAGAAGGCAATGTATCCACTAAGATGCAAAAGGCTACTAAGAGTGAAAGTATTTGAAATGATTATTGAAAAGAGAGGTCAATGAATACACAGGTTTCAAAGAGACAGAAGATGACCACTGACACAGCATTTCAATTTTTGAAGATCAAATTTGGCTGAAATTGTAAGAAACCGGAAGAGGGTGCCATAAGCGAGAGACAAAATAGAAATACATATATCTAGCAATTTCAGCAGAAAAATGATGAGACCTATCTTCCAATCTAGTACTGCGGGCAGTCGAGATACCAAAGAGTAAATCTCATAAAAATAATTCCCAAAAAATATTTATACAAAAGGGACAACTAATCAACGTCACAGTGAGAATGTAACTGAAGCGTAGATATCAGATGAGAACATATAACATTGTCGATTCATCTTTGGATTTCCTCAAGAATCTCTAGATAAGTATTAGAAAAGGCTGGGGACATTTTTCAAAATATTGTAATAATAATTCATTTTTTGGGAAATAAAAATCATTTCTTTAGATACAAGTCCTGCTATTTAACCCATAGCTGTGAGGAGACGGATTCGTACCGATCGCAAAGACGGCATGTAACGACTACAACTTGAATTCGAACACGGCTCTGATTTCTTATTCCGAGCCCTTATCCATTACACCACCCACACATCCACATTGCCTGAAAGAAGCAGACACCCCCAAAAAAAACAAAACAAAAAAACAAAACAAAACAAATACCTGCCATTTTTGATCTGATTTAACTGTTCACCGAGACGATTATGAGAGGATTAGAAGTCCTTACCGGATTTATTATTAGCAACCACAATCTTAAGAGCATAAGATATGCAGATGAGGCAGTGTTGATAGCAGACACGGGGTATATCGTTGGTGCAACTAATTCATCTTTTGTCAGCATCTTTGTTATCCTCGAACTAGTTCTCCTATCACCATTTCATTGGGAGTTAACTACAATAGACATTTATAAAGTTATCT
This sequence comes from Acanthosepion pharaonis, assembly GCA_903632075.3. Taxonomy (NCBI): domain Eukaryota; kingdom Metazoa; phylum Mollusca; class Cephalopoda; order Sepiida; family Sepiidae; genus Acanthosepion; species Acanthosepion pharaonis. Next base: position 1,125,898 of record CAHIKZ030000291.1, read on the forward strand.
TTCTACTTGTACTTCTCTTTCCCTCCACTCTCATGCTCTTTACTCTTCTTTCTCTTCTTCATCTCCCTCAAATTCGGTTTGGTACTCTTCGTCCGTCTAATTTAACTTCTCTTTCATTGTTCGAATATAACAGATTTGTAGAAAACGTTTAGTAACGGCATCTTATCAGCGTCCTCAATTTATTATGTTTGAATCTCTGGACAAAAAGTCTTGTGGGGGGAAAGGCTTTTTAATTGTTTTTTTTACACGGGTCATAAGTTTTTTGGGTGCAGTTTGACTCCGCTTGATAATTACTCTTCTTTATCTTTTTTATTTTTTTTTTTTATCTCAGTTTGATATTTTCTCCTTTTTTTGGCTGTCTAGATTCCTTTTGTTTTCATCATTTTCGCTTCGTTAGGGATCTGTTATATGTTTCTCTTTTCTTTTCTTTTCTTTTCTTTCTTTCTTTCTTTCTTTCTTTCTTTCTTTCTCCGTTAACGTCTATTAATATTTTTGATTCTTTTTCCTTTCCTTCCTTCCTTCCTTCCTTCCTTCCTTCCTTCATTCCTTCCTTCCTTCCTTTCGCGCTATATTTTACTTTCTTTCTTTTGACTCTCGAAGTATTTTTTCCTGGTGTCTTATCCCTTTTCAAATATTTCCCCCTAATTCCCAAATGCCTATTGCTCTAAAGCCAAAATCGATTGTCACTTTTCACTGCACAAGAAACACAATACAACATTCCCATAAAACACAATTAATCTTACCTTTTTATCATGAATTTAAATATTTACACAAAACTGTAAAATTGCATCTCTTTTACAAGTGCAGTACAAATTGTAGCAAATTTTATTAATATTAAATTGAGGGGAAATAAAATAATGTAATATTTACTTTTTATAAATATTTACCACCCAACTTTATTTAATTATTGCTTTTTTTATTGATTCTTTTTCTATGGCATATCAACATTTTGCAGGTTACTTAAAGCTAGAATATATATTTGGAAGTTTCTGTTTTGTAAAAGGTAATAATGTTTTAGTGATACATGTTTTACTAATTAATCCATAACTGGGGAGAAGCGGTGAATTTATTGTTTTCCAGATGATGTTTGCGTATAAGTGAATAAAACGAAACCCAATGAGAATTGAAACTCAGCTCTGCGATTAACAATTCCGAACCATTACACATTGCACCATCCGCACATCCAAGCTTACAGCACCTAGTATTCACAAGCGGTCACCCATCTAATTACTGGCCAAGCTCAACGTTGCTAAACTTCTGTAATCGAATGGGAACTATTGTTTCAACGTAATGCGGCCGTAAATCCTTAAACACTGCCTTTAAACGACTCGTGTTTGATGTTTGTCAATGGAAGTTAAGTGTTAGCAAGTTTACTCAATACTCCAAGACATTACTCAGTCTTTATAAGTTTCCGTAGCAGTAGCGGTTCCGTTTGAGAAACAATTCTTGTTATTAAACAAGATTGTTGCCCAAAATTCTTGCTTTTCTTTGACACTAACCGGTTTATCAATATTTATTTTAGGCTTTCTCATTTTCCTGTTAGAATTGCCTATTCTCCTTTTTTCAGCTTATTCTAAAGCATGTTGTTGTTTCAAAGCGTTTAATGTCAAAAGCGTTAGTTTTTTATTTTTTGCCTGATGATATCAATTATGCTATTGAATTCATTCATTATTTTTTTATTGAGTATTTTATTTTAAGTGATTTGATTTCATAACATTTACCGTATTCATGTTTTTCTAGAAGTTAAGTATCAGAGCATAGTTCTTTTATCTTTTTGTTGATCTTTCCTTTCTTCCACCTTCAAAACAGCATAGACGGACGGCCACACTATAGTTGCTGCATATAGAAATCCATTTACTGAATTTAGATCTAGTTCATTTTCATTGAGAATGGATTGTATTACGATTTTATGGTTACAATTATTCCACATGGGTTTCACTAGCGTATTTTGAGGAAAGCAAGGCGTTCACTCATGTGTTTCATGTTAAGCCACTCTTGCAGGAGTTGAACTTTAATTTGTTCAAATTCTACCTGGGTAATTCCATTAAATAATTCGCTCTCTAGTTGAGTCATTTTTATATTATCGATTATTACTTTATTTCGCCATCTTTACGCTGGGTAACTGTTACATCATTATATGGGTTGTTTTAAGCGCCTGGCTTAGCCCCAGATATCAGAAGGGAATCTAACCTTTGGTCTATTTGCCTAGTTTGCTTTACTAATTGAATTTCAGTATCGGCCAGTAGCTTAAGCCTTATGATAATCCGACGAGCAATTTGCCAGTTTATTTGCATCTATTTACATTTTTCTCTTTAAATTAATATGTTCGTTCTGTATTTGATGTTATGACAGTATAACAAACTTCTATCACATGTTTGTTGCATTCTCTTATCTCTTTTGCCACTGAGGTCTCATTCTGTGGCTGATGCAGCGCATTGAGGATAATCATTAGAAGTTATCCTGTCAGTTGTAGGGTTCAGTCTCTTTTCAGGGTGACTTTTCCTTCTAGATGGTTGTCTTAAAAGCGCCTTTCTACTTTTTCGACGGGAGAAGCCTCGTATTATTATAATTATTATTATTATTACATGCGATATTTTTATTTTCTCCGTTTCTGATAGAGAATCTCACTAAGTGGATACCGTTAGAGAAATTAGGTTAGCCATATAACTAGGACTGGAGTAACACTGAGTGATTTTGTAAAGTCTTTACTAGGGACCACACATAAAACGCGATACCTAAGTCGTAATGGAATTCTCTTTGTTAAAAAAAATCTTCAAAAGATAAAATATACTTTTCTGAAACTTTATTTGAGGAATATTAGATGATTTAAAGTTTAATTAATCTGATATGAAACAAATATTATTTACTTTAAGTTATAAATATTGCAGAAATGCATTTTTTTCACCCGATATTAGGCGTGTATTAACCCGGAAGTAGCTGTTTTAACGTGATGACAGCCTGATGATAATTTGACACTATTTAGGGTTGCGTGAAAAAAGAAAAAAAGGCGAGAATTAAATTAGGTGATAAGAATCTATCATGAAAAGCCACCGAGCGATGTTATTTTCTTCTAACAAGGAAAGGTGGTAAAGATTTTATTCTCATTAGCGAAGAAAGTAAGATACCGGATTTATGTTACGGGACGGCGAATAAGATATAGCCATCTGCCCATGGCAATAAGGAAAGTTTCAAATTGGCCGAGTGGTCTATGGGACAGAATACTAAGAGATAAAAATTAATTAGATCATGCACTGACCGAAAAACAAAATGTCCGTTGGACCACCCAAGTTACAAAGAAAGAAAGACTGAGCCATCAGCTATCTACGGAGATGTCGTTTGGAAAAGGCATCTGTTTCATGTCAAGGGCTGGCCATGAAAAAAAAAAAAACAACAAAAAAAACTATTTTATCGGAACAGTTAATTAGCGACAGAATGCAAAGTTGCCAGATGACCACCCACTTGATGCTGGCGAAAATCTGATTGACGAACTCCAGGTGACGTTCGGTTAGGATAAGAGTCATTAGGGTTTGTTGCCGGGAAGAAGAGAGAGAAAGAAAAGAAAAAAAAGGAAAGAAGATAATAATTTTTTATTTCTTTGAGCGATAATTAGCAAACACCCATGCCGCTGAGCGTCCATTGGCTGAATGGTGGCGTGAGCGGTAGGCGAAGGTAATGATGTGAAGAAGGAGGGGAGGCCTGTTGACGCCCCCTGAAGGGATCGGTGTGAGATGCCACTGTGAGAGTGAGGGGAAACCTGTTGACGCCTCTGAAGGGATTGGGTGAGATACCCATATGAAAAAGGAAGAATTTGGGAGGACGATTCCCTTAAACAAAGAAAATTCTTAATGCGGATTTAGAATTATCAAGGATCCTCAAACCCCGACAGGCACACCCCGGTTTTGGTCGGCGTCCATATAAGCAGAGTCGCAGCGAGTGGACGGCATTTGGAGTTGAGTTGAGTTTGCAGTTGAGTTGAATTGGAGTTGCAGTTAGCAGTTCAGCTGTGAGCTCTGAAGACCCGCCTCGCAGAAAGCTGACTTAAGATCCACACATTCTCGACCTCAACTTCTAACCAAGAACACTTTATTTTTGAAGAACGACTTAGACTCACACCACCAAAACAAGTTTTACGAATATCGCCTGAAGATACACTAAAACCAGTTTCTTAAAAGAACAATTTAAGATGTTAAGACTCGCCTAACAAACACAAAGTGTCACGAATCCATACTAGCGGTTTGGGAGAAAGACGCAGTCTTGTATTCAGAAACCAGATATAAAATATTGTTATTCCTTTTTAACACATTTGAACTTTTCGAGTTATTACTTTATTTTCTTTTACATATACTTGTGCGGTATTACCCTTGTTCGGACTCGACTTGCATTACGGCCCGGCGACTGATAGATTTCGTTTACCTAAGATCAAATCACAACGTGGGTAGGTTAGACTAGAGGTCAAAACAGTTACTTCGGTAACCAGACATTGGAGGCGAGCTGGGAACGACAAGGCTGATACCGAATCGAATCAGAAAAAGGTTAGAACGTCACATTTGGTGCTGCGACCAATACCAAGTCACATTGGTCGTCACAGGACAGGATAGGTCTCCCTTGTCGATCTCAATTTGCCAGTAGCCGCTGCGTAGATCGAGGGTAGTGAAATATCTATTGCCTTCGCCGATTTTGTTGAACAAGTGGTCGATCCTTGGCATTGGGTAAGGGTCAAAATCGACTAAGACCTTGTTGAGAGTTCTTTTGAAGTTAGCGACGACGCGAATCGATCCGTTTCTCTTGCGTACGGCAAATACAGTGCTATTGAAGCCTTTGGGGTCGCTGCAGTTTTCAATGATACCTTCATCGGCCATGCGCTTGATTTCGGTATCAACGTCTGCTTCCAAAGCCTGAGCGATCGAGTGTTGTTTCTGGCTGCGAGACTGGCCGTTGGTTGGTATGCGGATGGGTCGGATGAATGTGCCTTTGCTGCTGCTTTCTGTGCCGATAATGTCAGCGTAGCGAATGAGTAAGTTTGCAGTGGCCTCTAGTTCGTCTCGGTTCGGTTGGTTTGGTAGCGATAGCCCCGTGTTATGCTTCAGCAAGGTTAGCTTTTGATCCAGTGTCTGGATGTTGGGCTGTAGTTCCGTAGTAGGCTGGTTTTGGATGACGTCAGCTTGGGCGCTATATGCTGGATCGTTGGTTGACGATGAAGGTGATAAATTTCCGGCTGTGTGTGTTGTGTATCCTGAGGAAAGTGTGCGTCTGAATTCTATAGTCGCATTTTGGTTGTCGATTAGATAGGAATCGAGCGTGTTGTGACATAGGATATTTTGGCCGATCAGGATCGGTGTGGTTTGGGTAGTTACCAGCACGTTAACCTTTTTGAATGTGGGTGAGTCTCGACTGCCGATGGTGATGTCGCAAGTCAGTTTGCCAAGGGCGGTGGTGCTGCCGTTGATTCCTTTTACTACGACGTCGGAGCGGGTCATGTGTTTCTTGGCTTCTCTGGGTAACTGAGATATTGGTAAGATGCCGGTTGGGCATCCAGAGTCTAGCATTGCGACGCCAGAGAAGGTGATGTCCCTGAAGTTGAAGGTGGACTGGACGAGCGGTGAATGGTGAGCGAGTCCTTGAAAGTTGAAGGTGTGATGGCTGACGTAGGGGCATGGCGAACGAGGCATAGTTCATACGCCGGCTGAAGATCTGGGTTGATCTCTCATAGTAGTTCTCGCTGGTTGCGTGGCGCTACTGCTGCTGGCTGCTGCTGACCGCTCATCCTGACCGTGACAGGTCTCTTCGCTGGCCTCCTGTTGACTGCTGTTGTACTTCCGTGTGACCCCTTTTATGGCGTTTTTTTATGGCTTAACAGGCTCGAAAAACGACGCGAGTATAATTAGGAGGGAAGCATTTTTATTAGTCGAAAAATAGAAACATTTTAAATTATTATTTTTTCGACCGGAACCTGTGCGTCGGGAACATGCGTAAACGAAGATAATGGTCATTTTGTGACGGGGCCTTGTCCCGTTCACATTCGGCTCTCGCTCTTGAGTACGTTAATTTATTTACCTTTAAATCAGCCGAGATATATCTTATTTTATTTTATAACATAGCTGAATAACCCAAAGGGTGATTCTTCTTACAAATGGTGTCAAGAACGTCTTATCTGAAAACCTGGAAAAAACAGAAACTCAATGAGTTTAGTGCTTTTTTTGTAGGATGGATATATATGCTATAACACCATTTAGACAACTTTGCTGTTACACCCGGTAAATATATAATATTTTAAAAAATGTAAATCATGAAAAATTATCTTTATAAGACAGGTGGCGTGACAGGACATTCAGAAGACGACAAAACAATGTCCCCCTCCCATGCCAGCTGAACTCTTGCTGCCCAATGTCACTGAGTAAAAAGAGTAGAGGAAGGCAGCAAAATAAACAAGTTGCCAACTAGGAATTATGAGTATTTTAAATAATTTGGGGTATCAAAACACCCCATGTAACTAACGCAGGATTAGCATTAGTATTATTAGTATACCGTGCATATATTGTAGATATGCTGAAGAATAAATGAAAGCAAACTTCCTACAATTGAACTTTGTAAAGTTAGTCCATTATATTTCTCAGGATGTACATGATATTAAGTAGTTAAGTAGACACTGTTAACAGCTGAAATTGATTTTTTTTTCAATTCTTTGCTACCCTGAAGAAAATCATTTCCTCAAAATACTAAGCCTCGTCGCTAAATCAGAAATCCAATGAAGAATGAAGTATTTATTTTACATTGTAATATTTCCATTACATTCCATTGTAATATTTTGTTTCATAGATTTTAATTCTACAGGGGTGGGGTGCAAAAGTAGGTATATAGTAATTATTATACTATAGTAGTTATTCTAGGTTTCATTTATTACGAGAATTCAATTCATTCATTAAAATTATTTTTAATATTTTTATTTTCATAATTTTATTATAATATATTTATTATAATTTTTATTTTTTTATGAGTAATAATAATAAATGTTTTGTAATTAAAGAGAAGTGTGTGAATGACGTGGGCAGTTTGAATATTTGAGGAAATTGATATGTTTATTATTGAAATGTTTATTATTAATATGTTTATTATTGAAATCTTTATTATTGATATGTTTATTATTGAAATCTTTAATTGAAATCTTTAATATTGATATGTTTATTATTGAAATGTTTGTGTAACCAATACAATACGTTTCCCGAGATCTCTGTCTAATTGCTTCGTCAGCTCAAATGGCTTCCATATGATACTTCTTTTCCTTTTTTTTTTTTTACTTGTGGGACGTGTGACCGTCAACTGGCGACAAAATATATCGTATATAAGAAAGTTTAGAGCTCTTTCTTTCTTTCTTTCTTTCTTTCTTTCTTTCTTTCTTTCTTTCTTTCTTTTTAATCCTCGACCTGAAATTCTTCTTCATTTTACATATACAGAACCAAAATATAATTCGGCTTTAAATAACCAGAGAAGGTTTGACCAAGCAATCAATGATTCTTACTGCTACTAATGTGAGCTTCCGTTCATCTGGCAACATGAAATGCATTCACTTATTACCAGAACAACAGAAAATCCCATTAGTAATTTGGGAGTTCAGGCTGCCTGAATAATAAATATAGTGTCAAATTGACCTTTATATTATCGAATGGATCATGGTCAATCACAAGAAAAAGTGCGACAGTAAGCGGGTATAGTGTTTTGCAACAAAATGTATTAGATATTTCAGGAAATTTCTGATATATGTAAAATCTGTAAAAGGATTCTAAAAATATACAATTTTTTTCCGAAGTTTTTCAAGTGTAGGTTCGTTATTTTGTCTTTAAGAAACAAAATTGGACCCTTTGAAATTTTTAGCGCCGAAACAAAGGCCAATACTCTATCTCGATGAGCCACAGCTTTTAAGGGAAACATTGATTTGTTTAAGAAATGATTTACTTCTTGTTCTGTAATAGTAACGAAGACATTTTATCGCACTGATTGGAACTGATCAGCCGCATCTTATAGAATAGGATTTATTTTCGATTTCCCGTCCCATCAAATGAAGAGATGTTTGCCGAAGCAAAATGAAACAGTTTCCTTTCCATTATTTATAAAGTTACGCGCTTTCCAGTTAAATGTCGAATTCCTAATTTCAATGCAACTTGAGGTTCTTTCCTTGCACCTTTCCTTTGACTAACTTTTACACTTCCTGCTAAAATCGGAAAGTTCCCGGAATTTTGGAAGATGTGAAATCATGAGAAATTGTGCTATTGTATTATTTGGTTTGAATTCGTAAATTAAGCAAATGTTAATTACAACAATTATTAAATATCAAATCTGAGTACATCATGTTTATTTACTGACATCATTCTTCTGCGTCTATCATTCTATTGCAGTTTAAATCTATCTATCATGGTTTATCAATATCTATCTATCTATCTATCTATCTATCTATCTATCTATCTATCTATCTATCTATCTATCATGGTTTATCAATATCTATCTATCTATCTATCTATCTATCTATCTATCTATCTATCTAACATGGTTTATCAATATCTATCTATCTATCTATCTATCTATCTATCTATCTATCTATCTAACATAGTTTATCAATATCTATCTATCTATCTATCTAACATGGTTTATCAATATCTATCTATCTATCTATCTATCTATCTATCTATCTATCTATCTATCTAACATAGTTTATCAATATCTATCTATCTATCTATCTATCTATCTATCTATCTATCTATCTATCATGGTTTATCAATATCTATCTATCTATCTATCTATCTATCTATCTATCTCGATCTTGCCCTGTCTATTAGTCTAATGATATCTTATCTGTTATGTTTTATCACTATCTCACGTGACCTTACCTGAAGGATAATCTATTAGTATTTGGGGGAAAAAAGCATTGTTATACTTTAATCAATTCATTCGAATTCATTCGATACTTATTCACAACCTGTAATCTTTAAATTCCTTGTAATTTAAACAGAACGGCTAATTCCATCTTGTAAGTTACCCTTTCAATTTCTTGGCACCGAGTAAAGTCTCGAATGTATTCTGTTGCGAAACCATTCCGAGCATTTCATTATCCGAACGTGTTATCGTCTCATTCTAGAAAAATAACGATTTATCATCGGAAAGAAATCGCTTCAAATCTGGTTATTTCCCCACAACAATGAGAAAATTCCAAAGAATCCCAGATCGTCAAAAGCGAATATCGTTTACGAACACACCAGATGTATTGACTGGCCTGAAATATTTTGATGACTATTAACCTTATATTACAAAAATAAAAGATTAAACTATGAAGAATAAGTAGATGACTTTGTGATACGACAATATTTCTAAAGCGAGAATTTTTTGTTTTGCTCGAACAGCAAACTCAGAGGAGCTTCAGATATCACAGGAAAACTCTAAACATGTATTCTAATTGAGATCTAAGGAATTTCCCAGATGGTGACTACTAAAAATACGCATAATTTCCTTCGTCTGCTCGTTGTCAGTATCTTCTCATCCTCTTCATTTTCGCTTCTAGTCTTTGGAAATTTCCCTATCCAGATCTGCTAAGACGTGTCTGAGTATACTGGGCCAATTCATATTAAAGTAAATATGCCTATCTACAGACACCAGTTTGTAGACGGCCACATAGTACAGAATCACCCAAGGTTGACACATTCTACGGTTAACAGTGTCAAACTGTATGGCGTCTACAGCAGACATAGGAGACAGATGGAACATTCGACACTGTTAGAAAATCGCCCTCCTATTTATTTACCTGTATCTACTAATTCTCTTCCTTTTCAATTCCAATTTTTCCATTTTTTTTATTTTTATTTTCTAATACGTTTTCCTTTAGGTCGTAGGCGATCTTGGCTCTCCAAAGTCCATTATTATTTGCGAATTGCCTTGCATCCTTGGGAAAAATTATAGAATATCTACGGTTTTGAATTTAAAATCTTAGAATTTACGACTTGTAGCCACCTACGGATAGGTAATCTTGTATACTCTGCATTTGTGCGAAAGTGAAAGTGAAAGTAGACGTAAAAGCCTCCGTTGAAATTGGAACTCAGTTCGCAGATTCCACCTTTCGAGTTGATATCCACTATATTATCTATACCTTTAATATACTGTGTAGTCGTTAATAAAATTGTCTTTCTTTTCTTCTATCTCCACATGAAAAAAGTATTATGACGCATCACAATTTTATGTTTTTTCCTCTTAGACTGGGAAGCGTTTTAACAGAAAATAAATAATGCGATACTGAGATTCATTGAACTAGCTATAGAGGCTTTGGTTTGGATTGGTTTGGTTTATTTTACGGCATATCAGCCTCAATAGGTTATTTAATGCCGACAAAATGTTTTATTGCTGGTAATGTTTTTCTTCAAAAATTTCTGGGAATATTTTTCCTTGGAAAAATCTATAGCTGGGCATATTTTTTTCAAAGGATGTATAGTTTTTTGTATTTTTGGTACATTTTTTCTTTTTAAAGTATTGCTGATAATTTTTCATTCAAAATAATATTTTTTTATCACACAGTATTTCTCGTATTAAAACCTATTTTTACACAAGTTTGGATGTTTAACTATTTACCCATAGCTGGGGCCCTAGGAGATGCTACCACCCCGGGTTAGAGTGGACCTGGGAACACCAGCAATTCAGAGGAGGTTCCACGCTCCTCAAAATCTCCTGATCAAAGGCCTTGCTGTTAGACGTAGTTTATCGTCTTACCCAGGACGCGGATGTAGTTTATCGTCATACCCAGGACGCAGCTAAAGAGGCATTTCAAAAGCTAAGCAAGCTGCTGGGAAACGGTAAAATTCTTTCGAAACAAAGAAAAAAGTGCTGGATATCCGTCCCCTTATGAAGCAGCATATATTGGACGATCTCCCCACAGATGTGAAAAAAACTAGAGGCATCAAAAATGAGGTTATATAGAAGAATACTGACAGTTCCAAAAAGACTTAAATGACAGGGAAAAAAATCTTATACTAAGAATCAGGAAAACACAGCTGAAATTCCTTGGTCACATAATGAGGAAGGAGAATATTGAAGACGTGAAAATGCTTCCACACGTCACTGTAGAAGCTGTGATGACATCTAAAGCTCGGCACATGCATATATACATCCGATCACGGGATTGTCTCCTTCGTCATCATTGAATTCAACAAGGAATAATGAAAAAAGAGTTTTCAAGATACTGATTAGGAAATAGCAAAAATTCGATTTCTCACGTAATCGGCAATTTCTTCGTTCGGCTTCAAGAAAATGAACTGCTTAGTAACTAACTTCCGGCCACTGAAAATGGACCTGACATTCACTGCCTGTGGTTTCGGCGACTGCCGACTTCCTGACTGGCTAGGGTACTACCAGCCCTATTCAGCCAGTTTGTCAAAGGACTCTACTTTTATCTAAAATCACTAAAAAAAATTATGTTTGCCAATTCAAAGGCAGGCTGAAGGCAGGATTCCTAAAAACACTGGTTATTAAATTGACTCAAAGACTGACTGGTGAGCAGATTTCTAAGAAAATCTGGTAATTAAGTTGACATAAAAGGAAAAAGAGTCCTTGAGGACACATGGCACAGTGGATAAAGGCGTTAGTTGGAACTAGGACAGTCTACCCCAGGGAGAGAAATAAAGGGTTTAGTTCGACATTACAACCACTTGAAGATGGCCGGAGTGTACAACGACCGAAACGTTGTAATAAATATGGCGACAAAGATGAGGGCAATATAATACCACATCTCAGAAATATATATATATATATATGTGTGTGTGTGTGTGTGTGGTTTCTATGGAACTAGTGGATTTTATTTATAATCGTACACTATTTCCTATTACTTTTTTAACCATTTCACCCCAAGAAAGGCAATAAACCCACTAAAACGCAAGGGGTTATTGAGTGTTAGAGACCATAGCGAAAAAGTAATATTAATTATAGAGAATAATAAAAGAATGAAGAAGACAAAAGATAACGATTGACATTGCAATTAATGTTTGAAGATCAAAGTTGTCTGGGAAACAAGAAGCCGACAGAGATTTCCACAGGCGAGAAGTGTGATAGAAGAAACTGTTACGTTTATATATATTCATTTCAAGCGCGAATTGATGAGACATTTCTGCTAATCTATTACTACACTTAAATTCTTAAAATCAAAGTAACATAGATGAACGTTAATCGAACAATTACCATGAAAATATTTATAGATAAGGCAAAATGAAGCTACATTACGCCAGTAGGAAAGGGACTGAAGCCGAGATGCCAGGTCAGCAACAGTGATATTGCCGATTTTTCTTTGGACTTTATCAAGAATCTCTAAATATATAGCAGGGGTACCAGCCCAGATAAGGCAGCAATACTTAAAGCAATATCGAATAGTAGACTTATAAATATGCACGATAGATTCTAGCGAGATAACTTGTCTAGCATGACACAGTAAAACAACGGACCTAACAATTAATTCAATACATCTTTACACTTCATGTAAGTGGAAAACGTTTGTCCCCAAAAAAGACGTAATGAGTCAGTCTCCTGGATGTTAAGATCTGCCATCTCGATGAAAGGCAAAAATGGTTCTCTTAGACTCGTAAAAGAGTGCCGTTTCATTTTGGAGGCGTTAAAAATAACAGACCATTTCTTATCACAGTTAACAACAGAATGTAGATACTTTTTTTTTTAGTTCATCTGCCAATTTTACCTCATCGAATCACTAAGCTTTACTATAGACCTTATACTCAGTGAATACTAATAATCTTATAAATATAAGCAGCTATACTCGTCCGGAAAAACTTTGAACAAATCAATACCCAAACGAAAAAAAGGGTAAAAAAAGAAAGAACTAAGAAGATGTACTTCCGGTGAAAATAATCGTCTAGAATTAAAGTTCAGAGTCCAGAGAAAAAAACTTCCGGTACGAGTAAAGTAAAAATAACTAAGCAAAGTGCTCAATACGCTAAGTAGAGCAAACTAAGTAAACCTAAAGTAAGTAAGTTTTTCTGGCTCTTTAGGCTTACTTTATATATATATATATATATATATATATATATATATATATATATATATATATATATATATATATATATATATATAAACAAAACAAAACAGAAAGCTGTTTTTTTGTTTTTTTACTTATCGACCAGGTTCACTAGATACTAAAATTTACGTTTAAAATTTTATTCCGGTCTTTTTGAACTGGTACAAAGAAATCAGTTTAATTCCTTGTAAAACTTCAAAAGACAGAATTTTACTGAAAAAAGTAAAAGTTCTAAGAAAATCGAGACATCTTCAGAAAAATGGCAGAAGTTTTGTACACACACACACACACACACATACACACACATATATATTCAATAATGATAATGACGAAAATAAAACGATCGTCAATTTTACTTAATGAACCGAAAGAAGTTCCTAAGTCTGTACAACGTTCAATAAAAATAATATCGGAAAAAAAGATGTTTTATTTTTACTTAATAAACCTAAGGAATATTAGAACCAAATCAATATGGTGTTTAATAAAATTAACACAAAAAAAATATGTCTGTCAGTTTTTACTTAAGAAAGCGAAAGAACTTTCAATATGAAATTCAATAAACTTAATTTCAAAAATAAAAACGATTTCTTAACATTTTTACTTAATGAAACGAAAGTACTTTCTAACTAACGCTTTATGATATTCAATAAAATTAATGCCGAAAGTAATAAAGATTTTCTTTTATTTTTACGTAATAAAAAGAAAAATCTTATTCTAGCGCATACAGTATGTTCAATAAATTTAATCTCGAAAATAAAATATTATTTTGCTTTTACTTAATAAAACTATAAGGATCCAGAATCCACGTGGATCACATGACTCCCACCTAATGTCGTCAGTACAGTGATGAAAAGCAACAATCAATATTCAGTTCATATACATCAACCGAACAGTAAGGTTGCTTTCTTTAGCTCGAGCCTGCCATGTCCCGGGCAAACTCTAAATCCCCCTCCTCAGCAGCTTACAAGTCCATGGTGTCGCTTCCCCGTGGAATATATGTTTCCAAGATATAAATTTAAACTCCAGCTCACAGTCTGATTCCGGTTTGTGGAATATATCCTCACCCCAGACATAAATGGATCCAGCCTATTTAAATATGGATTCCTAAAAATGCCTTTTCCAGGTACAGGAGTATCTTCGTATTATATGTAAGACACACTTCTTTTTGTTTCTCCTTATACTCTGCTTTACTGCGTGGATATATGTAATATATTATTCTCCATGTATATATATATATATATATATATATATATATATATATATATATATATATATATATATATATATATATATATATATATATATATATATATATAAATATAAAGTAATCCTAAAGAGCCAGAAAAACTTACTTACTTTAGGTTTACTTAGTTTGCTCTACTTACCGTATTGAGCACTTTGCTTAGTTATTTTTACTTTACTCGTACCGGAAGTTTTTTTTCTTTGGACTCTGAACTTTAATTCTAGACGATTATTTTCGCCGGGAGTACATCTTAGTTCTTTCATTTTTACCCTTTTTTTCCTTTCGGTATTGATTTGTTCAAGGTTTTTCCGGACGAGTATAGCTGCTTTTATTTATAAGATTATTAGTATATATATATATATATATATATATATATATATATATATATATATATATATATATATATATATATATGTTGTCTGTGTATGTCTTTGTAGTACAAAAATCTCTCTAAGAACAAAGCATGTTTGTCATTCTTTTTTTTCTTTTCAGTCCGTGAAATATCGGTGTTATATCATGGATATAAAAATTCTCATAAGGAGAAAAACGTAAATTAGAGAATAAAACTTTATTCCCTAGCCATATCCTGTGACAGAAAGAACGAAAGAATATTCAGGGTAACATAGTATGACATTCAATAAAATTCATTTAAAAAATAAATATTGCCTTTTATTTTTTCTTAATAAAATACAGTATGATTAATGAATTTAATGTCAAAAATAATAAAAATTTTATTTTTATTTTATGATATTCAATAAAATGACCAAATGACCAACCTGAATAAGAATATATTTTTCCATGAAGTGAATATTTAACAATGATTTTTATTTATACTTTTTCAGTTTGGTAATGACAAACGAGATATATCTTTGAAATATAATTACACTTGAAAAGTTGGCAATCACATTGTATGAATCATTACAAAGGCATAGCTTATAACTTCAAGAAAACTGTCAACTGTGAATCTCAGATAAACAATAGATTATGCTTACATATTTTCATGACGTATTTAAAATAATCACCTGCTTTTTCGAGTAAAATAGTTAGTTGTTGACAGAATCCCATTATCTGAAAAGACACGTTTTCTCATTCGG
Source organism: Acanthosepion pharaonis (assembly GCA_903632075.3). Lineage (NCBI taxonomy): Eukaryota > Metazoa > Mollusca > Cephalopoda > Sepiida > Sepiidae > Acanthosepion > Acanthosepion pharaonis. Next base: position 1,141,283 of record CAHIKZ030000291.1, read on the forward strand.
AGAATATTTTTTTTTTAAATGTAGACGAGCAAGATTTAACATTTTTTTTTTGTTGAGAAAATGTTGCTTTCGTGTTTCTCTTTGATAATATGCATATTTGTTTTTCATTTTCTTTGTTGATGTTAGGGAAAAAATCGTCGACGAGGTGTCTGAGGAAAGAAGCCAAGCTGGTAAACATTTGCAAGAGAACTATTTCGCCGAGTCATTCATTTCAACATGAAGAGTAATATTAATTTATACTCTTTTCTTCCAGGTATCATGCCCCTTTAAAACGTGGGAAATCATAGCTTATAGCGACTTCCTATCCTTTGAAGTACTTACCAACGATTGACTTTTGACATTCACTGATCTGATGAAAAATGTAAAAATCGTAATTTTTATATCTCATTTCAGTTTGTTAATAACTAAAAGTTACATTGATTGACTGATACGATTTACTGATATAAGTCCAAACCATAGCTGGTGTAGGGGGAAATGTGGATTCATGCTTTTTTCTCAAAGTGCATTTGCGCTTAAGTGAATATAACAAACTCCAATTAACAAAAATGAAATAAAAAGCTTAATCGTAGTAGCTTGTCTGTCGTTTTTAAAGAAACGCACACAGACACACGCATATATATATATATATATATATATATATATATATATATATATATATATATACATACATACATATATATATATATATATATATATATATATATATATATATATATATATATATATATATATATATAACTGTGCGTCTGTGTGTGGATTGATAAATAAAGCAGTATAGAAAAAAGAAATATCAAGTGATTTCTATCGTCATCTGATGATGCCAGTTGAGGCATTCATCATTATAAACTATTTTTCTATCACTATTTCATTGTTTGTAGTTTCTTCAATATATTTCGGCCATTTTTGACAATCTTAAATTACATATTTCATTCTCTTTTCCTTACTAAAAACCTGTTTATATTTTCTGCAATCTTTTCTACATTTATGAAATTCTTCGATATTTGTATGTCTTGTTCGATAATTGTGTATTTTCTCTTGATTTGTACTTATTTGTTTATTGAACAGTTTACACACACACACTCACACATACACACACACACATATATATATATGTATATATATTGTGTGTATTTAGGCAGCATTTTTTCATTCATACATGTTTCATTAAATAATATAGACTAGTGTTGTCTATTTATTTTATTATTTTATGAAAAAATTTACATAAAATAAATAGACAACACTTGTCTATATTATTTAATGAAACATGTATGAAATATATATATATATATATATATATATATATATATATATATATATATATATATATATATATATATATCTTAAAAGGAAGAGAGAAACTGCATATGTTTTTTTGCCTGTAATGCGGATTTTTAAAAAAGTTTTTAATTTTCCACAATTTTGCAACATGCGTTTCCTGTCTCGCGACCTTCTTCAGGCAAAGATTAGATATTCAAACATATTATTACAATGAATTAATTTTCCTTGTAGTTTTCAATGTAAAACATTCTTTTGGGGGGGTTAATAGTATCACAACTAAATCAAAAACAGACAATGTTTAATCGAGACCGAAAACGCATGTAGCAAATTTTGGGAAAACAAAATATAATATATTTTTGAAAAAAATCCTCACTACAAACGAAAACGTTTGCGGTTTCTCCCTCCTTTTTTAAAAATATATATTTTTCTCTCGTTGGAACGGCTATAACCTCTCCCTCCCTCCTTCTCTCTCTCTCTCTCTCTCTCTCTATATATATATATATATATATATATATATATATATATATATATGTGAAAAGTGTTATTACTCCCCAGCATATTTAATACCTTAAAACAATATGATCAGATATAATTTCCATATGTAACCATGAGAATAAACACCTATTACCAGGCAGCTTTTAATATAATAACAATAATAATTTTGTAATTAAAATATTAAAAATTATAGCAATCTCCAACTACCATAATTTTACACAGAATACCTATTATCAGGATTTATACCAAAATAAATTAATACATATAACAAAAATAAAACAAAATAAAATAAAATACCAACAACTACTTTTTAGTTCAAGCTACCACCACTATAACTACATTCATGGTTTTATCATTCTCCCACCACCGTTACTAATCATTTCTACCAATTTACAATTTCTACCAATTTACAACAACTATTAGCTATCATTGTCTCCAATCCCTTGAAACATTACTATCACATCATATCATATAGACCCGTTATTAAATTGAACTACCCTCTCACCCAGCACATTGAATATTAAACTAAACATCACCATATAAATTATCCAATAAGGATTACAAATTTCTACCTGTTACATATACACAGTCACCAAAAACAAACAAATAACCAGCTTTAAATATAACATATAAACCCCCATTTTTTTTCAAAAATTTAAAAATAAATATAAATAATAATAATTTTTACCTATCATAATTTTACACAAACCCCACCGCACGCATATACATACATGCGAGGAAATATTTTTCAGCGCGAAAACACTTAATATGACATGTATACAGTAACGAGACATTTCCGCCACACTTCGAATGTTTAAATTTCAACATTTCAACATACAAATGCGTATGTATAGATATAACACCACCCGTATACATACATGTGTCATAGCCGAAACTGCCCACATATGTTTATATATGTATGTGTCCTGACGGACGACCAAGTATGTATATGTGTCTGCATACATCGATGTTTGCGTTAGTACGATGAATGACAAAACGACGAAGTTTCCCCACCACTTCCACAATAACACCAATACACGCAATCTACATAAACCCAAATTTTTAAAACATTAATCAGTTTGTCTGACGATCACTAAAAGCGTGAAACCCAGGGTCACAAACTCACATCTATCAAGCATATATATATATATATATATATATATATATATATATATATATATATATATATATATATATATATATATGAGTTTCTAAAAGACGTATTCTGTGCAATATTTATATATGTACATTAAAATTCTCCCATGGCATGCATCTGAAAGAAATTTTGGCAACTAAGTCCAGCTTCAATCTGGAGAAGACACAAAAGGAAACCAGTGGCGATTCATGACCAGCTGAATCGGATAAATGGAGCGTGTGATCCCGGGAAGGCAATCTACCTAGGGGAAGAGAAACCCCGCTGCTGCTTTGGGGAAATATCGAAATACGCGAAAGACTATGGAAGTAAATACAGATAGAAAATCCTGAGTGGAGCCAAAAATGTTCTTAATAGTCAACGGTGATAAACTTTCAGCAATTCCTACAGTCATACAGCTGAGATGGGATCATATCGTCTAAACTGAGCACGACCTCATATATTATCGACCATGCCTGCATCCTCGAGAGGTCACTCGAATCTCATCACCAAAGGTGTGAATTTTCTCTAAACAAAGCGCTACTATTATCTCACGAAATAAACAGACATCTACTACTAATATATTTGATAAGAAGAAAATAATCCCCAGGTACACGAAAAATGCCACGTAATAAATCGGCCTAAGCTAAAATGAACAAAATGAAGAGTGAGCAGCCATGTTTAAATGTAAATAAATAGCAGATTTGTCCAACAAACAGAATAGACAAAATTCGCAATAAACAATATCAAGAAAAAGAAAAGAACGAGGCTAACAATAATATAAAGGAAGCAAACAATAATTGAGAAGCAAATTGAGAGTAATAAGGCATCAGTAGTATGACAAAACTAAGAATTCGGGTTGACACAAAAGAGAAACTTCGGACAAGCGAACGCAGCGTTCCGACTTCAAGACAAGACAGACCGGGACTGAGTCAGATGACACTAAGAACCGGCCTTTTTATTGCCTAGGAACATATTCTAGTATGCATTGGTGTAGTTTTGCCTATAAATTAGAGAAGGGAAAGCATTTTGCACACATTCCCAGTATGGATAAAGGACAAGTGTTATATTATGGAATTTTTATATCATAGATGTTTTTGTAGATTCCCTGTGAAGATGCGGTATTCTAGTACATATTGAATTGAATCGTGATGGATGAGTTCTTGTTGTGAATAAACAAAGTGTAATAGATGATGAGTTTTGAATCTGATTGGCTAGGCTTAATGTTAATGTTCACTAACCTCTCTCGACTTCACCTTCGGCCCTGTGCCAAAATCGTAAAAAATAAACAATAAATATACATTCCCAATATAGATAAACGACATTTGATATATTATATAATCTTTTAGTCATGGCTGTTTTTGTAGAAGCCCTGAGAATATGTAGTATTGTGGTATATGTTGGACTGAAATGTGATAGATGAGGTCTTGTGGTGAATGAGTAAATTGCAATGAATCGATGGGTTTTGAATCTGATTAGCTAGGTTTAGGATAGTAAGCGTTGACCAGCCCCTCTCCGCTTCCCCTTCGGCCGCGTTAAATTTTAACAATAAATATATTATAGATTATAGATTTGTATATAGTATAGATTTGTACAAACACAAAATACGGACACAATTAAGCAAAATATATGAAATAACGGTATGTAGCTGTTTTGCAACGATACATTTAATAAACATTCGAAATAGCGATTTAATAAACAACATTATTTCTTCTTTCTTTACATAAATACATACACACAAACGCACATACACACATACGTAGACATAATTATATATGTTTCTAGATGGATGTGTGTATGTGGTTCGGGCGTGTGTGTATGCATGAGCATAATCTCCAATCTTAAAGTTACTGGTGTCATTATTTCAGAAACTGCCAAATACATGAATAATTCATATCGATTTCAGAGCGATCTGCAACGTTGATGGCTGGAATTTTACTGAGAGTGACAGATAATAAAGGGAGATTACTCTCTTTTATTTTTTCATCTGAGGTAATTATCTTATCATTTTTGAAAACTTTATTTCTAACTATCGGGCATATTGTAATCAACTTTCCGTTTGTAGATATGAATATAATCTTAAATGACAATTGTTTACTTCAGCAGAAAGAATCCTATATACCGAACTAAAACAATTTATACTCGGACATTTATGTGTCGTAAGCCATTATTACTGCAGCTAGTTCAAATTTGCCGACCAAAAAGACATTATGAAATAAACTTTAACTGAGTTGAGCTTATAAAATCTTTAAAAAATGGAGGTTATAACGTTTTTTCTTGTTTATGCTCAATACCAACTGAATATTAAATTCAACAAATAACATTATATTCACCATTGTAAACATCTGGAATTGTATTTATCAAGTTTAGTATAAAATATTGTACACCAGGAATATTCAAAATCTAGAGCGACTATGTCTTGGAAGAGAGAAACAATTTCCAGATATCTGCCTAAAATACTTTTCTAAAAGAATGGCTCGACTAATATGGCGGGTATAAAATACAACCTTTTACCACAGAAAGTTAAACAAATGGAGCAGCAATGAGAACAATTACTGTGCATCACTTACCACACCTACAGCAGCTGACACAAAACTTGCTCCTGTATATAAATAAAATCCTTACATTTGCCTTGACAAAATCCTTCAGAGGACGAAACGCGTCGTCTCAGAAAAACTTTCATTTTGTCTTTATTCACACACACACACACACACACACACACACACACACACACATATATATATATATATATAGTCAAGGTAACAGATCCGTTGGTATATGATCCAGGTGGAAACTAGTAATATAAAATATTAAAACTAATCCACAAAAAGAAGTCACTCTATTATTACAGAGCAAATAATTAATAAACAACAAATCGAAAATCACCTCATATATAGATTAAGCTTATTTGGGCAGATGAAAATATAGATTGTCTATGTTATGGACTGAGTTATGAACGGGATTGATAAGATAGACCATCTATATCTTCGTTTTCCCAAATAAGTTTATTCCCCACATGAGGTGATTTTAAATTTTATTGTTAATATATATATAATGAAAAACAGACCACTTTAAGGTACCATTACGCTAATTTATTTCACCAAAATCCTTTTTAAAGGATTTCGGATCATCAGGTAAATCATTTTTTTCATTGTTGGAAGTGTTACCTGATGATCCGAAATCCTTTAAAAAGGATTTTAGTGAAATAAATTATCGTAATGGTACCTTAAAGTGGTCTGTTTTTCATTAAATATTAGCTCTGTTCCTCACATTGAGCTCTCAGGATTTCATCCTCCTTGGATTGACCAATTCGGTTTACCAAGTTCTTCATAACTTATATATATATATATATATATAATAACATACATTTTTCGTCAAAGGTAGCGCAACTCATACACGATGTAATCTACAGACACTCAGTGAACACTAAGCGTTACATAATTAAAATTTTGTTATATATCGGACTTTCATTACAGTGGAAGAGTCCATATTATTTACAGTGATGTATTATATACAGGTTGATTGAAAAGTAACTTCCTGTTTCATGTATGATGGAAATCGATGAAATTTTGTTAAAAAGCAATGAAGAAATTATTAATTTGTTTTAGTTTTTGAAAAAGCTCACCCACAAACCGAAACTTCGATTTTAATAGACAAACAATGAAATTAAAAAATGAAAATATTTCAGAAGTTTCATTTTTCGATTTGCTAATGATGTAACTGAATAGTACTTTTACTATTTTAATAGCATTTTTAACGCATTTAACAGTTCACAGCTATCGCATTACATACAAAAGGATAAATAAAAGAAAACAATTTTTAAAAGGTTCCATAAAGTTCTAGACGTCGTCTGGAAGTTCTAGAAGTTCCCAGAAATCCATTGTACTACTATACTTGTATAATAATTTAGATATATCATGTTGGAGTTGACATTAAAAAGTAAACTGAATTAAATTCTTTTCTTTATTATTTTTGAACAAAGGTTCATCGAATTACGATATAAGAAATGAATTATTTTACAAAACGTCAACATGCTATCACCCTAATATACACACAGCTATATATATATATATATATATATATATATATATATATATATAGGTAACACCTTATGCAAAGCAGTAAAGCCACTAAAACCCAGAGTGTGGAAGAGAACCATTAATATTAGGAACAGAAACATTAATAATGAGCGGCAAGAGGAGAGTAATCAGGAGGAGAGTAGATAGCGATTGACATTACAATATTGAAGAGGACATTCGAACAATTACCATGAAAATATTTATTGAAAAGACACAGAATGGCAATCTTACGGCGGTGGGAAAGTGACTGAAGCTGGGCTGCCAGACCAGGACCAATAATATTGCCGATTCTTCTTTGGATTTTATCTAGGAGCTCAAGGTAAATAGCAAGCGTGAAATAAAAAAATATAAAATGACGCCGATGTTACCCATCGCTCACTGTCTTTTCATAGTAGTTGTCCTGGCGAGCTTGGGCACCCCGTCTTCACAAATGTAAGCGCAGTACTAGATTGACAGATAGGTCTCATAATTTTGAAGTTGAAATTTCTAGATGTTTTTATGTTTTTATATTCGTTTTATGTATGATTCACGATACTGTCAATGATTACGTAACCCGACATGGCACACTGAACTAGTGAACACACATGTAACTAAGTTTAATAGGGTAGGAGTTTCGGACAAGCTTCTGCTATGCTATCTGTCTGCATTTTCTCAAGGACACATGGCCCAGTGGATAAAGGCGTTGGTTAGATCCAGTGACAGGACCCAAAGAGTGTGAGTTCAATACCTGGTTAAGACTGTGGAGAACTTGGAGAGGGAAATTAAGAAGAGATAACTGATAACTGACATCCATTAAACATGGCACATGGAATTAGAACAGTCTACACCAGTGAGCGAAATAAAGGGTTCAGTTCGACATTCCAGCCACTTTAAGAAGGCCAGAGCGTACAACGGCCGAAAGGTTGTAATAAATATAGCGACAAAGATGAGGACAATAGTCCAAATAATGTAAATAATTTTGTTATGCTGTTCTCCCACTTTTGTATCTGTTTGTCTCGTTACCCCCTCCTGATTTGCACTGTTTCTGGCGGTCAGTCTTGCTTGACCCATCAGATCTTGCCAGCTGCTCATCGCATTTCCTTCTTCCTTTATTCCTCAACGGTCAAGTTTTATGCGCACAAATGTGACACACCCCTAAGTCTTTTCAGAGTTTTTGAGTCACCGATATTCACATAACTTAAAATGTTTAGTTGGTTACTTATTTTACTGCTCGTTTTACTTACAATTTTTGCTACGTTGCTTAAACGATATTCGGTGTATTATTTAAACAAACTGCCGTAAATAATTAACATTTATTTTTTATAACCATCTTTTACTTATATTATTGCTAAGATTGTTTTTACATTTAAATAAGTAGTGAAGTAGTCGTTCTAAGTAACGCCGTTAATCGGAATAAGTACTGTGTAATTTCTTCCTTTTTTTCATTTTTTATGTGCCTCCTTGCAGAATATGCCAATTTGTTTTCGAAAATATTTCACTTCCGTTTCTTGTGTCCTTCTCTAAAGCTCAACAGCGAAATTTCAAAACTCATTTATATGCAAGAGAAACCAGTGTATAATGAAGCTGTTTTTGCCAGTAACTTCGGCATGGATCCCTTCTCTCATCGGTGATGGCATCAAACTATTCCTGATGTTTCTAGATGTTATCCCCTGACGTTGATCTTTACTGGGTTTAATAAGTTTTTTTTTTCTCATCTCCGACCGCCATTTTTTCCTTAACCGAAGTTGCGTTCGAGCTGTTCCCCAGTTCTTTTCAATCAGGCAGCTCACCAAAACAGATGTGGCACCATGCATCCACGCGATTTGAAAGATATATTTATAGATACATGATTTGCTTTTTTACGGTTTATCAACCATTTGAGGATTATTTAAGGCCGAAAAATATTTTCTTGGGAGAAAGAAGGAGAAAACGAAGAAGAAAGAAAGAAAAAGTAATACGAGACGGGTCATAGGCGAACACACACACACACACGGCTTAAGAGACGAGAATAAGGAAGACATTTGATACCTATCAACAATAAGTTGATAGGTATCAAATGTCGAAAATATCTAGGTCACCTACGAACAAGCGTTGACCGATTTCCGCTTATCCACGAAAAATGGAATTATGTTATCACCAAAAGAAGAAAACCCATTTTTGAACATTGACAAAACACAGACAGTCTTGACTGGGTGTGGAGAATTAAAATCCCACACAAGTAGTTTTCACTAGCTAAGTTTTTCTTTTGACAGAGTGGACTTTCGCCCTGCGATAATAAAGATTTTTTGTTATCAACACATTGGCCGAAGGAAAATGAAATATTTTTATTTTTGCTTTAGAGACGCCAAGTTGGCTGGAAACTTGGAGAAAATTCCTTTCTTAGGCCATGTCCAATTAGCGATAAGCTGCTTGACAAACGCCACGTGTTAAAACCAAGAGTGTCACATCGGCCGCTCATGATAAGGGCGATTTAATTATTTTTTTTTTAGTTTAGCCAGGTATTTCTTTCCCAAAACAAAGCCACGGGTTGTTCACGCCCGACTAAGACGTCATTGGCCAAGTGGATCACATGACGCACGAAGGAGGAGGAAAGATACCCGACCAGGACCTCATTGGCCGAGAGTTGTCACGTGACGCACGAAGAAAATCAGTCGACGCCTCTATCCAGAGTGTAAGTATGAGAAGCCGATACGAAGAAGTGGGGAAGGCAGTGCACGCCCCTCAGAAGCACGGTAAGAGAGTGGGAGTGAGAAAAGAGTTACCAAAAATGGAAAAGAGTGGAAAACCCCTAACCAGAAATAAGAAGAGTAGATACGTATTTAGAATTATCGAAGAACCCCTGGCGCCGACAGACCCACCCCAGTTTTGACGACGTCAATAAAAACGAAGCCCCACCAGACAGAAATCAGTTGAGACTCGGACGGCGGGCCGAGTTCGTTCGCCCCAAGCGGGCAGAAGAGACCAGTTCGTTTGGCCCTGAGTGCCGAGTTCGTTCGACCCAAGCTGACGAGAAGAAGTTAGTTCGCGCACCTGGCGGTAGAGATGAGTGCCCAGTAGTTCAGACTCTGGCGAGAAGAGTTGAGCCCCGGACGGCAGGCAGAGAAGAGCTCAGACCCTGGAGAGAAGAAGTTGAGCCCCGGACGGCAGGCAGAGATGAATGCCCAGTGTTGAAACCACATCAAGATAGCTGACCAAGATTCACGCACACTTTTGGACTCTTCTTCAACCAAGAACAATTAGTTTGAAGAGCGACTTAGGACCAGACCACAGAAATAAGTTTTTCGACTTCCGTCCAAAGACACACCGAAACACAAATTTCTTAGAGAGCAGAAAACTTGAAGCCTTAAAGTTTGCCTAGCGAAAGCGTCGTGCCACAATCCACAGAACAGGTCGGGAAGTAGACATAGTCCTATGTACCGAACAACTAGACATAAAAAGTTTGTTACCTTTTTCTTTGATACTTTGAACTTTGTGAGTTTTCATTTTATTTTCTTTTATACATATTTGTGTGTTATCACCCCCGTTGAACTCAGCTTGCATTACGGCCCCAGCCCCTGTTTGATCTCGTCTGTCTAAGATCAATTCACAACGTGGGTAGGCAGACTGGAGATCAGTGCAGTTACCCTGGTAACCAGGCGTTGGAAGCAGGTTGGGAACGGCGAGGCTGGTATCAATCTAACCAGATTCCTACCCAAATCACCAAAGGGTTAGAACGTCACGTTTGGAGCAGCGACACCCGGACGGAGCAGCGAGGAGCGAACAGCTGACGCCGCGGCGAAGACGTCACAATTGGTGCTGTTTGGGGACGACACAACTAGCGCCGTGGTAGATCAAGATAGAACGTCACAGTCGGCGCTGCGACCGGAGGACGACGTCACACAGATTTGAGGTGGTACATTTTCTGATGTTGATAATACCAGTGTAGTGATACGAGACAACTTTAATCTTATTCTTAAATATCAGATCGAGTGTTCATTGGGATACCATACATGGACCAAAACTCGTCTAGAAAGATCTATGTTGTCAGTTGTATACAACCGCTTTCTAAGGTCAGTAGTTGAAAAATGGCTTTGAATGATTGGAGCATGTAGATTTTACTAGTGACTGTTCTTCTTCAAACCTTGTGAACTGGTATTTTTTTTTAAGCATTACGCCCCGAGCAAGGCGTGAAGCCACTAGGATGCAGGGGGTTGCAGAAGATTTGGAGCAAGAGCAGATAGGAGTGATAGAAGAAAGGATGAAGATAGGGATAGTGGATAGATTAAGGTAACTGGAGATGTCGATTGACATTACATTTGAATAGTTGGAGATTATAGATCTCAGGGAAACAGTAATTGGGAAGGGTGTTCCACAGGCGAGAGGTGCGAGGTATGAAGCTATTGGAGTAGAAGAGACGGCTACATTTAAAAGTTTCTACAGTGTAAGGGTGAGAGCGGGATGCCAGCCTTGTAGGGCGCTTGAATTCATGGAGTCTGGGAACCAGTGAAAGCAGCTCATCGGAGCAATTACCATGAAAGTATTTGTAGAAAAGACAGAGAGAGGCGACGGCGCGTCTGTGAGAGAGTGACTGTAGACGAGATGCCAGATCAGGGCCAATTATATTACATAACCGTAATTACGAAGAACTGGTTGCGGGATTCAACACTTTTGATGAGATTTTATATTTTTCTGGTACATTTGACCAGCAAAAAATTTGGTGGACTCACATATGTCCAAAGGGAAAATAAAACATAGAATCAATGAAGCATTAACAAATATATTGCTAGCACAATTTACAAAAGGAAAAAAAAATGAGAAAAGAAATCTCGCGCAGCCTCTAATTATCGTCAGGGGCGGTAATTTAAAATATCAGTGCATGTGATTATCACTCGGAGGCGGTAATTCAAAATATCGCCGCCTGTGATTATCATCAGAGGGGCGGTAATCCAACAAACTGTACCAAACGATCGAAAGCATGAGGACTTCCAACAACAGCATCTACTAAAATGGATACGTAACGCCAAAAGAAAATAAAATTAAGATGGCGAAGTTCCACAAAGAAAAGGTTAGAAAGGAAGCCTTCATTAGTACTGGAAAGAGTGATAAGAGTTAGTAAAATTGGGAAACCTATTTTTCTGAAATATTGTTTTAAGAGAAAGATTTTCTTAATTTCAACCAAAAGTAACACAGCCTGTCAAATATTTCCTTATTAGGAAACGGCTTATATTACCATTACAAATGACAGCCGTGTGGAACAAATCAGCAAAGGTAGCTTGAGCGAGGAATGCACTGTGGTTTTTTTGAGTACAGCTGTTGGATAGTGTTCATCAACTTGTGACCCATGCTGTGTTTGTTTATGATTGCCTATAACGCATCATGCTACACTCAGCCAAATGTCTTGTTGAAGTTGGGCACGGTATATGTCTTGTTGGTGTTAGATGTATTTCTCAAACAGAACATGATGAGTGAAGAGTTAATTTTCTGATCTATATCTTCCGTTGTGTATCTCATCTTTTTCTTTTGTAAAGATTTCTTCGGCCTGTGGCCTGAGACATGTTTTCTTCATCTACCTGAGGCATTTTCTGTACATGTTTCTGACATGGCAGGCCTCATTGTGGGTGAAATACTGACATTCACAAAAGACTTGACATGAAATAGTAAACAGTGTTTTCGTAGGAGGGGCCATCCGTCACCCGTTAGAGGAACTCGGAAGCTAACCGGCATTTACTGGCGTCGGCCTTCCAGAATTTGCTATTCCCATCCGCTGACGAACACATTCGGTCTAGGAACGCGATGCAAATCCTATATTGACAAATGTAAACATTAGGTATAAACGAATCGCCTTTAGATACCCGGAAATAACTTAGAAGCCTCGCCTCCCCACAAGAAGGAGAAGAAACTAATCACAGTATTATGGCATACGCGTGTGGAAGCATGGAGAGTCGGTAAAGGAGAACGGGATAAATATGCAAAAGACATACTTCCGACTGGCAAAGACATACTTCCCAGCAAATGATCGGAAGCCAACCTGACACCCAGTATCATAACCAGCCGATTCATCTAGAAGAAAGGTCCGGAAAGAGAAACTCCCTTTCACGCATCCAGCCGCGAGCCAAATTTTTCACGGTTGATCTTAGCCCCATCACTGTCACGTACCCTCTGAGCTCTTTGCCGAATTCGCCAATCTCGGTCTTGCTCGACAAAAGAATTGGAACGTCATCAGCATAGGCAGAGAACTGGCCCAGGTGGTGAAACCAGGTAAGGAAATTTCGCGTACGACTGGATTCGCTTTTTCACTTGCGAAGGAATGGCTCCAACGCAAGAACATAAAGCAAAAACGAAAATGGACAACCTTCACGAATGGAGCTTGACAACACGAAATTCTCGGATTGTACTCCATTCACTTCTACCAGCGCACCGGAGGACGTATGCAGAAGTCATATTCAAGTGCGATGGTACGGCCAGAAATCAGCTCTGCTAATCTATCTAGATAGAATTTGTGAGCAGCAGCAAACAACCTAATTTTGGATTTTAATATATCACGCCACTTATTCCTAACCACAGCTACCGTCAATTCCCGCTGTAGCATTGGTAACAACTGGTCCTGGAAATGTCACTCACCAAATAATGATGCGTTCAATTTCCAGTATCCAGCCATCCCAACTGTAGGCTTATCTAAGTTTACGTGAATTCGGACTGTAATCCGTGCAAACTATCGAATGGAAATTGAACAGACTAAGAGCTCTACATCAACTCTATAGCTAAAACGTACCCTCGAAGATGAGCTGACCCTATTGGTTCAAGTCCACACTACTTCCTGAGGGTACTCATTACAGTACGACAAGATCTAACTTGCCGATAAAGCCCCGAAATGGCTTTACATTTGGATTGTTAGTAACCGATCTCTCCCCTGTACGAACTATATCAGGGTCAAGGACGGCATTTCAAACTTCCTTACAAGATTTCCTCAAAAACGACTCGATCCACCGAAACAAATCAGGTCGCCACAAACCCCAATGAGACGAAGCGACTTATCCTTTATGCTAACATACAACATGCAGAGTCTGCCCGTCGGATCTGAGAATAAATGAGCACACCCCGCAGGAAACACCTCTCGAGAGTCCATCTAAAGATGCTGAATAAGTGACAAACCTCTTGGACCGAATGCATTCGTAGTCGTGAGTTGAAAAATCGGGCCAACATACATCCACCCCAAGGCGCAGAAGATTTTCGAGTGAAACTCGTGTTGCGTGACTCTGAACCCAGGCCTCAGGCAAACGAATTAGCTAACCAGTGTACCATTATCAGTCCAATTAGAGTTGCGTATTCGCATTAAACATGGCCGAGGTGAGAACGCCGACGTCTTGTCCCATTGACCATGGCCAATCTGACTCTTGATAGTAGCATCGAGATAGGCCGCCAATGTCTCATGGGAATGCTATATGAAGGGGAAAAAACTCGAGCTTCCCTGAACAAAATTGATTTAACTTTGTGATATTGTCTTCATTAAAAACTATTCGAGGATGAAATGTACTAAAGGCGTCACTCGGTTTTTACTGCATAGTTTATATTGTTTGGGATCCTTGTCCTGATCGAACCACGGTTAGGACTCTTTTAGCATTTGGGAAATGTTTTGAATATTTTATATCCTTGCAGTCGACTTCTTTATAGTTCAGTAAATATTTTAGCTCTTTGATCTTTCTTGCTTGAGTTAAGAGCTTTTTCGTCTTCACTCGGTAACTTTTTCCCCAATGTTAAAAATTGTTTTTTTTTTCAAAACTTGGCTCGTACTTCAGACGCTAATTCCTGATTGTTTCTGTGTAGATGGCCGTGTCTTCACACTTGGAGTGGGATTGTATGTATTTTTACCCGTGAAGACTCACTGCGATAGACGTCCCGCTGTCTGGAGCTTCCCTCTGGTCTTGCGAACGACCAGCCATTCCCCCTTAGCGTCCACACATGGGGCTTACAAAAGCTTTTCAGAAAATGGGGACCGCGCATTGTACCCACAGGTTTCTTACAACGGTCTCAATCGTTGACATGATAATCAGCAGGCGTGACGGAAATAACAACCAGAGGAGGATTTGAGTCAGCGGGGGCCAGAACGCCAGAGACCATCTCCACACTTTCAGCAAGTTGGTTTACGCTTGGTCACAATGACTGGCATATTTATTCTGTCGCTGTACGTCCAGATAGTTGGGGATGGGGATGAAGGCTATACGGTAAATCATAAGTCCGACCTCTCACGTTCAGGTTGTCGTCGGAAGCACTTGGCATCTTCCCAAACTAAGTCAGATAAGACGCCAAGTGCTCCTCTAGGAGATGAGATGGGACCTCAAATACTGATATGGGGATCCTCCGCCTGCTCTCAAATTGGTGTATTGTCTCTTGCTGTGGGTCGGTCTCGTCTCGTCTTGGCTGGCGATCACTAGTTGTTTTAGTTAGCAATGAAATGACTTCAACACCGAGAATTATAACAACTATTTTATTAATGTCAGCATGCACTAACTATCTAATGGGGTGGTCCTTTACTTTAGACAGCTAAACTATTATTTAACAATATTCAGTTCTTATGATGATGTATTTTTTCCCACCTGGAAGCGTCCTCACAGCCGTCAGGCGCCGGTGACAGTACGTCCCAGATGAAATATCCCTTACCTCTTATGAGTCTTTTGGATTTAACCCCAAGGGGACGTCAATGGTTTTATCACGGCGTCTTTTTGTGGGGCGACAAATTTTGCGCGAACATTGTCGAACACAAAGATTGAAACAATTGTTTTTAAAAACGGCTGAAGTTCTAGCAAGAGTCCATCTTCTTTGATAAGATGTTTTACTTTGGCTGTTGTTGTTACGTAAGTCAGTTGGCAACACATTTTCATATTTTGGTTGTTCTTGGCTTTCATACTTTCTCCTGAATCTATTTAGTCGCCAATTTTTTGGTAATGGCTACGCTCCCATCAGTCAGTGTTGATTAAGTGTTTTTATCGGGTGTGTCTTTCTTTTTTGCCCCGAACAGGTCTTTTTTAATTGGCCGATGTTTATTGGCCATTTTTGCTTACTTTAAATTAAATTTTTTATTCAAGAAAAATAGGAAATTTTCTTAAAAAAAAATAAATTACAGAAAATCTTAAATAAATATAGAACAATGAGAAAGAAATTTACAAAAAGACAATGAAAGAAAATGACGGACCCAGGCTGCTTTAACAAATGGGTTTTGACGTAAAAAAAACATTATACAAATTAAAACACAGTACTTTTCGAAAAGGAAAACAAATTTAACAATGAAAAAAAGAAGAAAAAGCAGGCGAAAAAAGAAAACGTTTGACGTGAAGAATAAAAAGAATAAATTTAATGAAACAACGCAATTAACTAAAAAGGTTTCCCGTTTTTTTTAAATTAAAAACATCAAAACAAAAAATGTGAAATAATTACTGCAAAAGAAAAATTATAAAAATAGAGACACGTGTAAAAAAGTTGCCAATTAAACAATATGGCCACCTAACATGAAAAGGAAATAAAAACAAATAGATAAAATTAAACTTGGATTGCGGCTGGGTAGAGATGAATAAAAATTAACTTAAATGTACAAAAAAGAAGGAATACGTATAAAATGAAAGCCAGAAGTACTGAGCAAAAAAGAAAAAAAAAGAAATTAAAAAGAAAATTAATTTATGGACGGGAGATGAAAAAAATAAAATTAAATTAAAGTACAATATACACAAAAATAAATGAATATACTAATGAAACTTGATATTACACAAGCAACAAAAATAGTAAAAAACTGTGGAGAGTGAAAAAGTAAATAAAAAATTCCACAAAAAAGGTAAACTTAACGTAAACTATAACAGTTTCTCCAACAAAAACTTATGCGTTCCGATCAACAAAATACGTCTATGGCGAAGTGAGACTAGAATCGGTCTAGAAAGGTGTGACGAACTCTAGACTGACTCCAACAGACTGGTATTTACCCAGTCTCCCAACTGAGAATTATTGTAACACAAAGTCGAGTTTAGAGACGGGCCAAGCTCAAAATTTACCTAGCACTTTGCATTGTCTATTTTTCTCAGTCTGTAGACAAAACTCCGATTGAGACGTACTCTACCTAAAGGCTGGGGGCTTAGCCATCCCCCACCTCCAGACAGCTGCTTGACTCTGACTGACTGGTATTTACCCAGTCTCTCCACTGAAAGCAACATGTAACACAAGGTCGAGTTTAGTGTGTGGATCCCGAGCGCGTACACACAGGCCAAAATTAAACACTTTCCCAGCCCCTGCAGCCGCGGGATCGGGCACTTTGCATTGCCTATTTTTCTCAGTCGAATCTTTGTCCGTAGACAGAGCGCCTACTGAAACGTACTCTGCCCGAAGGCAGAGAGCTTGACAATCACGAGCCAGACTGCACACTGCCTGACTACAACGGAGTTAAGGCGTCTTGCCTAGTTCATTTGTCTTACCGGGGATGTCTTATTTACTCCAAAATATATATATATATAAAGGATAGGTTCAATCATAAAGTTTTCTATACCATCACATCTTCTTCAACATTGTTGTTACACCATTGCACCGTTGTGTGTCATCGTAACATCGCTTACTCAGCACAACGAAACATTTCTACAGGCTTCTAAATCCTTAGCTCGAGACATAATATTGCCATAAACGCGGCAAACTAAACTCGGCCAGATACCATTTGATGTCGATGAAATGTCTTCGTGGTATTAACAGCATTTCTTAAACAGAACTCGAAAGTTGAAAATCTGTTTCTTCCATTGCGTAAACCAGTTTGTTCAGCAATAACGTCTGCCAGTGGCTTGTTAAGGATCACTTTTATAACACTAGTTTGAATGGGTATTCTGAATGGCCTAAGAACACGCAACCCCCAAACAACAGAGATGGATGTTGTGTATGTTGTTGTACATTTGATACTCCAACTTAAATTTATCTCTGTTCTTTGCGATTGTAACCTTTAATTTGCAGGGAAAGCAAACCAGATTCATCTCGGATTGATAAACTTTGCCGTTCTATTTCGGATCTTAGCATCATGTCAAAAGTAGCTGTTATTTATCAAAGTCACTAAAATCTTTCTTATTGCCCATAACTATGTCATCTTGAGGTACTCGCTTACCGACATATATACCCCTAACACTGGCATTAATTACGAGACAGTAGTAGTCATTCTTCAATGTATTAACACTTCATTGTATATGTGTACGTGTATAGGTGTGTGCAATGATTTGGATAGCGAGAGTGAAGGGGAGTTAGAGAGTGTGGATGAAAAGGGAAGATGTCAAACGTTTGAATATTATTCCCGTTGCTAAAATAATCAATTCATACATTTTTGGCCGGTCAGACTTCCACTCAAATTAGGGTTTCTTCCCAAAGAATTTGAAATGAATGCAAAGTTGATTCCAATTGTCGTGTTTTTGTTATAAGACATGACAGTCAAGTCAGATTTGTGTTGCCGAAAGGATGTCTCATACATGATGATGTCGATATCATCTCTCACCAAGTCGGCGTTGTTTTGGCTTGCTTTTGTACAAACATCTCAAAAAAATAATCATAAAATTGCTTACATTAATGATAAAACCAGCCGAAAAGTTAAGCACAGCAAACTTCTTTTTTTAGCTATGTTGAATTTGCGGAAATGAAATTCCCGTCCAATCAGATGTTGACACTTGTGTAAAAGAGAAAAATTGCGAATCAAGAGGGTAAATATCAGACGATTGTGATTAAATTCAATGCAAATGTTGCATTGCTAAAAATGTCTTTTCTTTCAAATGTCGTGCATATAAAAAATGAAAAATAAATAATAATCTCTGTGTCTTTTCAATTGGTCAAAAAGTTTTAGCTCCTTCCCTGATATAAAGTTCTGGAGAAGAAAAGTTTCTTTAATGAGCAACCCCAGGAAAATAGCATATTATCTTGAGAAGCAAGACATTTATACTAGCCGAATTAACCTCGCTTTCTGCGTGTCATGAAATTTTTTGTAAGAAAATGATGATTAATTTTAAAAGATTTGTTATAATTTGTGCAGAAAAATGATGTATTTCAGTATTATTGAATTATCTTGCTGATATTACGACCATCTTCTCGCTTTCTCTTTTTTGTTTAAATTTAAATTTAATTTAAATCAAAGGAAAAGAGAGGATGCATAAACATCTTGATCTGACCCCTTTAATATGCATTTGATGAAATACTTGATTGAATGAATTGATGAGAAGATTTCAACATTCATATAAAAGTTGAATTGTCGCAACAAATATGTATTGTAAGGCATGACCCACTAATTGGTGATTTCTTGATCAACTTGATGTTCATATTGTCGATGTGTTTAAATTTAAGTATAATTTAAATCTAAGGGAAAAAATTTCAGTGGGGGGTGCTCCCTGGGGACCCCCTTTAATCAAAATGATCTTGCCCATGTGACCTCCATAGTCTAGATTTATTCTTTTTTGGCTAGGAGGCATTCTTTGTTCAAATGTAAACGTAATTTAAATCAAAGAGAAAAATTCAGTGTGTGGTTGAACCTAAAATGGACCCTTTTGTTCAAAATGAAATATACCTATCCAAGTATCCTCGGAGTCATTCCCTTGTTCAAATTTAAATTTAATTTCAATAGGGGGTTGTGGTCCCCAGGGGCCCCCTTTGATCAAAATGAAATATACTTATCTAAATACCCTGGGTAATGTAGATTCAGGATATATATGGTTATGTGTGTCTTTCTCTAAAACCTTAGGAGGTGTTTAATAACAAACAGAGGCTTTATATAGACATATACAAGGTGATAAATTGTCGCCTAAATTACGCAAAAATGCAAATAACCCTGAAATCTCATTTTAACAGATATATTTACCAAAAAAAATAACACAAAAATACTTTGAAATATGAAAGAGTAGATTTATTCAATAAAATCGCCATTGGCTTCAACAACAGCGTCTGGGCGACTTCGGGATCTCCTGCAACTTAAATACGAGTATCCACTAAAAATAACATTTGAATTGATAAAAATCTGATAGGTTAATAAAAATATTACTTCCTTAGAAAATCTGATTCTTTATATTTGGATACGAAAACTGAGCATATATAAAGATTTTCGGGAGATCTATGTCAAGAGAAGTTTCACTTAAAATCCATATTTCGGCGATATCTGAGTGGTTAAATTATTCGTAGTTCAGATGATTGGAGTGTCCGGGATCTAACGGCAGCTACCTTCGAGGAGACGTTGGTTCGAAATCAGGTGGAACAATATATATTACACTGGATATGTAGTTCTGCTGGCAATAGGAAACACTGTAAAAATAAGCTACGAAAGCAAGGTAAGGCAATCGTTTTTCTTATCATTGACACCCTCTCTCTCTCTCTCTATCTATCTATCTATCTATCTATATATATATATATATACACAGATAGATAGAGAAAGACGTGGACTTTTTCTACAGTAATGTTCGCCCGGTACAAGGCCCAGGGGCCACTCGAGGTAGAGGGATACGATAACGGGTAGTTTATATTGATAAGATGTGAAGATAACGGTTGACTCCAGATTTGTACAGGTTAAGATTGTCGTGATCGGGAAACATCCTCTTGGAGACTGTTCCACAGGGCATTGGTTCAGTGGAACTTTCTTCTCGCCGATGGAATACGGGAGCGAAAGTGGGTGATTTGCTAATATGTAAGTGGCATGGCTGGTCATTGTCGTGAAGATCTGAACAAAGAGATGCAGTTCGTCCGTTCATTTTCTGTGGCAGTAGCGATACGGCAGTGAGAGACTCGCCATATCCCACATGTTGAGTCAGGTACATAATGGAGCAGTACAGGAAACCGATCATTTTACCTGCCTCTTTAGCAATGAATGCTATGTAGGAATTCCATTTGAGGTCGGGTGTGAGTCACAATATCCTCTCAAGAAACAGGGCCTATTCAAGGGCGCATCCGTTCATCGTAATGGTGTCAGTTTGGGGCCTGATTGGCGATGATGAAATGTAACCAGTTTGGTTTTAGAGGCATAAAATGTGACTAGCCAGTGTTTTCCCTACTGGGAAGTTAGGGTTAGATCGGAAGTAAGGTTACTTGCCAATCTTTGATCATCAAGACTTTTTGAGGTACGCGCGTATATCGTCGTAACTTCGGCAGAGACGTTTACAAATGATCGTAGTATATGTTTAGGTAGATCATTTACATAAACCAAAAAGAGGGTTGGTCCAAATAGTGACCCCTAAGGGACGCCTGCGTTGAACGCCATGACTTCGGAGGACTGGACGTTAATAAACTGTTAGGAAGTATTTTATAATAGAAGAAAAACCCTTTCCAGTGATTCCATAGATGGAGAGCTTATGTAGCTAACCTTTGTTCCACGCCTTGTCGAAGGCCTTCGAGATATCTAATGATATGGGTCTTGAGTTATGTGTTTCGTCAAGTGCCTAACTAATTCTGTGTAATGGTAGTTAAGACGTCAGCACTGAATCGGGATGATTGAAACCCATACTGTTCGTCGCACAAGAGATTGTTCCTATCCAGGTTCTCGATGACCTTCTTGTTGATTAAGGCCTCAAAAAGCTTACTGATGATTCTGTAGAGACTAATGGATCTATACTGGGAGGGGGAGGATGGGTTACCCGCGTTCTTGAAGACCGAGCATACGTGTGCCAAATTTCACACATTTGGGAAAGATTTCTCCTTCGAGCAGCTGTTAAATATCTTTGCTAGAACCAAGGCTTATTCTGGATTGATACTCTTAAGAACGACCACTAGAATTTTGTTTGGTCCAGTGGTATTTTTAGGTCGAGGTTTTTGATAAGTCTAGAGACTTCTCTTGCTGAGATGAGTATATTACTGATATTTCTTCAATGAGACGTAGGAAGTTGGGGAAGGGATGGCCTTTGTCCTCCAACGTTGAGTTTGAGGTAAAAATTGAGGCGAAGAGCTTCGCCATGTCTATCGAGGATGTCATTTATATGTGGACACAGCCGCTTTGCCTTTGTTCATAATTTGGTTGGCAATCTTTACTTTGCGTTTTCCAGGACTCACAGCGATTGGGCGGTTTTAAAAGAATTAAGGGCCAGACTACACCGCTGCTTGCGATAAATTTTGAAGTATTGGTTCCGGTGAGCTATGTCTGCTGCGCGTTCAAGGGTGAAACAGAGCTGAATGTTTAATTTTTGCTGGATTTTTGGGGGGTATAAAACACAGAAAAGATCCACTCGGAGATTAGGGCAGCAGTTTTTGGGGGAGGCATGATTGAAAAAGGTTGGGAGAGAAGCTTCCGTCATATAGGATCGAAAGCTTCCCATTCTGACTCCGCATCCTATGGAACGGTAAATCAAAGGATGTCATTGGTTTAGAGTCACTGGGCACTGATTAAGGAATGTGTCTGACGTGTCAATGGGGGCTAGAATTTTTGTTGACCATTTGTCAGGGCAGGATGTTAGAAAACGGTCGATGAAGTTCGGCTGTTGTCCTGTCGTATCCGGGACTTGGGTGAGTTCGTCAATGATCTGGGTCTTTCATAGGAGATGGAGAAATCTGTAATATCTGCCGTCCCCATCGGTTTTGGTAGAATGGACTAACCACTCTTTGTAGTGAACATTGAAGTCACCGCATTTGTGAAATTTAGCAGAGGGATATTCGGTGAGGATATTGACAATCCTCTTTGATATTAGATCGAAGATTACCGACCTTTCATCCTGAAGAGGATACAGGGCAAAATCGACTATGTTGCTATGGATAAGTGCCACGCGGAAACACATACACGGGAGATCAGGGTCATCGTTTTTTGCGTCCCAGTCACAGGGAAACCCTCCTTAATGTAGGCACTGAGGCCATGACCGTTGTTATTTAGCGGGTTGTATTTTGTCATGAACTTTTGATTGTGAGCTCTTGCAAAGGGATTGACACATTGATATCCGTTTCAGACAGAAACTGGTGTTCAGGTTGATATGGAAGAAGATGGAGTTCCACTTCTGGAAGTTCTAACGTAGACATCTTAGACTGTTGTAAGAGATGGTATAAATGGGATCTACTTTTTTGAGGTTGATGTAAAGTTGGAGATGTTATATTATCGTGCTAATTACAAGTGAGGCGCTGATAACTTAATAAGCCTTTATCAACAATAAGATATATGCAATAACAAGACAGTGAATTTATGTGTTAGGCTCGATGCTTTTGAGCATGTAAGTCGGAGTGATTTTATAGTATCTCTACGCCATGGTATTACACGGGTTATGCGTAGGGAAATAGTTCCATGATACTGTTACAGTTGGGTTTGCTAGTTTTGTTCGCTTTCAATATGATTGCTTTTCATATTTGTTTTGGTTGGTTTTATGTATGATTAGTAGGCAGTAAAGCAGACACCCATTAGAGTTGCACACGTAAATAAATTTGGTTGACTCGCTCTGGAGATATTGTCATAAGAGTCCCCATCATCATGACATCGAGAGGTCACACAAGAGACTACTGCATCGTCGAAAAACCATTAAAATATGGCAGTGCAACTGACCCGATATTATACACCTGAGGATACAGGGCAAAATCGAATATGTTGCTATGGATAAGTGCCACGCGGAAACACATACACGGGAGATAAGGGTCATCGTTTTTTGCGTCCCAGTCACATAGGATAGCCTTCTTCGAAGTTTTACTCGAAGGTTCGAATCACTTAAGAATGAATTAATGTGCGGGTAAACAGTGTCCAGAGTCCCGTAAATATTATATATGTATGGACAGTAATGGATGAGCCGAGTTGGAATTCCAGTCGAATCCATTACACTCACTCACGTGCTAATACTCTTGGGAAAGGTATTAATCATTTTCTTCTCTTCCAGCTATGGGTAAATAAAGAGCAGGCTGGTTTCTATGGCAACTGATCTAGGAGAAGGTCAACTCTGAATTCAAAGCCTACAGAGGTTCGTTTGGGGACATTATGGCATACGGTGAACCAGGTCTCTTTATTCGGCTCTTCAAAAAGTGGTGTTGCTTCAGTACAAAAGCTTTCACAGTATTAAAATCGACATTAAAAGATAGCATACGCTCCTCATTATGTATTTACTCGCACTGTAAGGTTGGCATAAACATCAAATAGTGTCGAATGTAAATGTTTGGTTCAGCCTTGACGTTCAACAAAATAATTAAAATTATCACCATGTTGCAAGCAATTGTTAAACTGTTTAAACACATCACCTGTTCTTTTACATTTAAATGGAAAAATGTATTCTTTAGTTTCCCTTATGCCCATAAGATCCGTGGTTCTTTCATTTCGCTTAATAAAGACACAAGTGGCATGCTGATAATGAAAAGAATAAGAGTACGGAATATGGAATTGCTGAGGCTCCAATCAAATTCCGATTTATACTGTTGCGTTTGGTCTAGCACAATTGCTTTTTTTGAAACGTATTCTCTCTACAAGTAGGAGTTTATAGCAAAGCAGCAGTGCTCTCTAGCCTCGACTGGAAACCAATCTAGAAGAAGGACATCTTTGAATTCAAAGCTACACTTCGTAAAATACAACTTGTTACGAAACCCAAAACGACAAAATCATTTTTTGAAAATCTTAGCAAGACAATAAAGCCACTAAGACGCAGTGAAAAACAAAGTGTGAAAGAATAATAGACATTATTAAAGAGTGAGAACAATAAATTGATTTTGTTTAGGGTCAAAACTGCCTTTATGGGTTATTTAATGCCGTAATCTAAATATTTTGAAGGCAATTGCATTCCTTCAACTATAGATAAAATGTATTGCTGGTCCTTTTGATATAAAACGTTGGTAATTCTACTATAATGCATATTGCTAGTCATTTTACTATATATATATATATATATATATATATATATATATATATATATTGAAGGACATTTTACTATAAATATGTATTGTTGGTCATTTTACTATAAACAATAACGCTGATAATTTGCATTGTTATATTTTCATAGTATTTTCTTTGGGTATTACCATATTTGGCTACAGCTGGGATCCTAACAGGAGCTACCATTCTATTCCATTCCATATCCTGGTTGAAAAACAGCCGACCACTTGTATCGTCAGCCGAAATAGCCTATTCCCCACACGAGGGAAAAATAATTTTTTTGATTATTTTGATATATTTCTCTGTACAAATAAAATACACCGAGTCCTCTTTTTGTGGATCAATTTTAATATTTTCATATTACTAGAATCCACTAGAATTTTACCTTTACTATATATATATATATATATATAATCCACCAGTCCTTTAGAATATATATATATATATATATATATATATATATATATATGGTAATGGAAGCTATATTCACTTGTTAAAGACGGGGTTGTTTATTCACTCTAACTTTTTTTTCTAACTTATCATTCGATATCAGATAGATGATGACAAACATTAATGCTACCTCAGGAAATTGAAAATCTACGTGAGAGTATGGTGCATGTGTGGCCAATGTAAATATTTAATGCGGTGTGTTGATTTTTAGCGCTGGAAAATATATATATATATATATATATGTGTGTGTGTGTGTGTGTGTGTGTGTGTGTATAGCAAAAAACAAAATTACCTCAACATGAGTGAGTAGAGTCTATTTCAAGCTGGTCTGAATCCAGCCTTCAGCTCTTAATTGTTTGTCGGGATGTAGGGACTTGAATTTTTTTCAATATCAGTCCTCCTCCGAGAGACGCCTTGTTTATAATATTGGCGTAAGGTATCTCATTACGGGGGAAGTGGTTTGGGGTTGGAGTTTATGCCTAGGGACTTTCGTTGTCTGTAACTATATTTCATTTACCACTTCTTATACAATCAACAAATCTGCTTTCTTGGGAATTACTGTAAATTATATTTAGACCATAAGGGTTTAATGGTATGGGGGATTTAATCTTAAGACCAATTAAATTTAGGTAGATTCATAGATTATGAGTAATACAGGGGCACCTAATAAAATAGATCATGCTATCCAAGACATATACACATACATATATCAACATATATGTTTCTGTGCGATTACATATACATACCTATATGTATACATGCATATATGTGTAACAATACGCACGCACATCCCCTACATATACATATACATATATTATTATGTAATTTTGAATCTGTTCTTATGTCTACATTTAGCAATTAGCTCTTTCCGTTCATTTAATTGTTTGCATTGGTTTTTTCTATTTCATTGGGCTCTCTATGGATCAGTTTTAATATTTGTTATTACTAGGATCAACCTGGATTATGTACCAACATATATATTACCTGTACTATATATATATATATATATATATATATATATATATATTGTTAAATAGACAATGAATGTCTATTTTGTCTGATCATGAGCCGTTCTAGACTTCATGTTTGCTTTAATTTCGGGTGGAAATAAAAACAAAGTTGTTCTTAATTTCAGCTCACATGATCCATCTTCAGAGTTGTTACACGGAAATTTAAACATATATATATATATATAAATGAAATGGACAAAGTCCAACAATTAGTTTGAGACTTTTTCGATGTTTATACCTTCTTTTTATAGATACAAATATAGTAAATGCTCTGTTTATAATATACAGTATTAACGACATTTACCGACCTGAATGTTCGTGAATTCTTCATAGAAAATATGCGTCCTCCCACAGGAATCGAACCTGTATCGTATACGGAACCATCATATAGTCTAATGTGCTTTTACCGATTGAACCACAAAGGAACGTTTCGGTTGGCTAGGTCGATTTTACTGTTTATAAATTGGTAAAAGCACGTCAGGTTTTATGACGGTTCCATATAGGATACAGGTTCGATTCCTGTCGGAGGACGCATATTTTCTATGAAAAATTCTAGCCGGTAAATGTTGTTAATACTGTTTATTATAAACAGAGCATTTACTTAAATAGTTTATCTATGAAAAGAATAAAAACATAAAATATATATATATATATATATATATATATATATATATATATATATATATATATATAAAAGTGAACATAGAAGTCAAGGCTTAGAGACGACAGTCTGTTTCATGCAAGATGCAACCGTCAGGCCACCTGTTTCATGCTAGATGCAATCGTCAGGTTGCCTGACGTTTGCATCTCGCATGAAAACAGACTGTTGTCTCTAAGCGTTGACTTCTAAGTTCAATTTAATATTTACACACGCTCTATCTCTGATATTGAGTACTTTATCCCATAAATATAGCACATCTTAAGACTATATTTCTTCATCTATATATATATATATATATATATATATATAATTTTAATATGTCTGTTCCGTTTCATGTTAAGTATGAGATCTGTTAACGGTAACAATGTCTGGAATCTGGAATATTAATGAGCGCGATTTCTCCCTCAATGTTGCAAATGCATTCATAGTTTAACCTAATTTGTTAGAGGGAAATCGGAAAGTTCTTTTCTTATTCTGCGAATATTAGGACAGTTTAGCGTTTACCTACCTTAAAGGTCATCTTTAGAAACCTTGATTTTTAATGAGATCAAACACCGGCAGATT
Organism: Acanthosepion pharaonis; assembly: GCA_903632075.3. Classification (NCBI taxonomy): domain Eukaryota; kingdom Metazoa; phylum Mollusca; class Cephalopoda; order Sepiida; family Sepiidae; genus Acanthosepion; species Acanthosepion pharaonis. The sequence goes on from CAHIKZ030000291.1 coordinate 1,168,704, forward strand.
TTCGCCGGTGGGATATCTACAAATGACCAAATCAGCACAGGTTTTAGTCGTTTTCTAGCGCCCTCGTATGTTGAATGGCATAAAATGAAATTGATGTCAATATTTAAATTGGGGAGAGCTTGCCTGTCTTACAAACAAACAATTATTTCATATTTGGTTCGGGAATTCATAATACACAAATAAGAACTTTCACCTCTACGGATAGATGGCTGTTCTCTCAAGGAGTTTGACTTGATTGTTTATCTCAAGTTCATTACAAACATCAAGTAGAATTCATATATACAACCTATTGCTAAAAATGCTTGAAATTGGTCGCTTGATTGTGCTATCTTGTAAGTATATGACCAAACTAAAACTGGACCATCCTGGGTATGACGATAAACTACACCCGCGTCCTGGGTAAGACGATAAACTACGTCCAACAGCAAGGCCTCTTATCAGGAGGCTTTGAGGAGCGTGGAACCACCTCTTAATTAATAGTATTCCCAGGTCCACTCTGATTCAGTGTGGTAGCACTTGTCAGGGTCACTGTTATGGGTAAATAGTTACCCCTCAAAAACTGTGGTCAATACACTATGAAAGTGTAAAAATAGGTTTTAATACCAGAAATATTTTGTAAAAAATTATTATCAGCAATAAATGCTTGAAGAAAGATTATTACCAGCAATACATTATTACCAGCAATACATTTATGAAAAAAATATTAGCAGCAGTACATTTTTGAAAAAAAAATATTAACAGCAATAAAAATTTTGTCGGCTTTAAATAACACATTGATGTGTTGATATGCCGTAAACCAAACCAAACGAAAAGTAGAGTATTTTTTATTATTTTTAATCATTTCACCTCTAGTACGCGGGGGTGGGGAGCATAAAGTGAAAATGGAGGAAAAGCCTGGGTATAGTGGGAATTGAGGAAAGGATAAAAGAGGAACGGGGTTCAAGAAGATAGAAGATGACGATTGACGTTACATTTAAATTTTTGAAGATTGTAGGTGTCAGGGAAGTAATTAAACGGAAGGGAGTTACACTGGCGGAAAGTGCGAGAAAAGAAATTGTTGGAATAGAAGTGACTATAAAAAAAATTGGATTTAACTATTTCAACAGTAAAAGGTTGGGACCTAAATGCCAATATAGTAGCAAGCTTAAATTCATGTAGTCGGGACACCAGAGAAACAAGTTCTTCAGAGCAGGTGCCATGAATATATTGATCTCAGCACTCATTAGTTGCCTTTCGTGATAAAAGTTAAAAGCATCTACACGTTTCTGTGGGTGAGGGCTTATTTTCCACCTTACAACACCTTCCTCTCTGACGAAACATTGCGAACCAATTCTACACCATCGCTATTTATATAGCATGTGTTTTGACGGGATACATTCCTTAGTCTCATCAGACCTGACCTTTGCAACTGGGACCCACCATGCTACATACACAAGGATCAATCATCCTCATTCCCTTTGTATTTCATTAGTAAGGGGGAAGTTCTGCTTTGTGGACATTCACTATAATCTTTGAACCATATCTGTCTATATTTCTGAGATGAGGCATTATGTACACTATTTACATTATTCGGACTATTGTTCTCATCTTTGTTGCTATATCTATCATAACGTTTCGGCCGTTGTACGATCCGGCCTTCTTCAGGTGGTTGGAATGTAGAACATAACCCTTTATTTCGCTCGCTGGAGTAGACTGATCTAGTTCCACGTGTCATGTCTAATGGATGTCACCTATCAGTTATCTCCAAGGCCATATGTCCTTAAGAATCTTTGATCACTTCATGTCTACGGTTATAACCATTATTCTTCCTAGTAAATTCGCGAACTTCCCTTCTTAACTTTTTTTACGCCACACTGTAACCCTCTAGCTTGATTGGCTCTTGGACCTTGTATTTGGTTGAAAATTAGTATAAAGAAACCAAGAGTAGAATGTAGATATTTAAAATGTATAATACGACACTGCACATGGGAATTAACAATGTGTGGTACCTGGTTCTTAAATTAAGAAGTTTCTGCCTTTGAAATTAGTATTTGAAACCATTCTTAACTGAGCGAAAAAACACATAAGTGGAAGAAGCATGTATTCGATTTCTAAAAAAGAAACTTTAAATTCTGAGTGATTTTTTATCGGTAGGCTAACCTCAGTTTCGGTGCGAGAACCAGAAACGTACATGAAAAAAATCGCATTCTCAAATAAACTGATAATAAATGAAATAAAACTATTTCGACCTTATGTATTACTGGCATGAACTTCATAAAAATAATTGCCTGTTCAAAGAATAATTACATATCAATGAAATCAACTTTTATCCCTGTAAGCTGAGAAAAAATAAAAATGGTTGCGTCCACAGCAACCTTTATCTGTCGGTAAACTTTCAGCTGGCTTAGAAAGGAGTCAGGAACAGACTAAATAAAAAATGTTGAAAGTGGAATGTACATGTATATTATCGAATTGTTATTAGCAGTATCTTGTGATTGTCGATGAGGTATAAGTAAATGTCCACTAATGCACCAGACTGTTTGTTACTGTTTAGATATAGGAAAAGAAAAGAAAGAAAAACAATCAGTATTCGTAAGAGATCACTTGATGAAACGTAAAGCAAAACAATCGTTTCCCATTTAGTGGACGTGTGTAGGAAAAAACATGAGATGAACCAATTTTGATATTTCGTTTATTTTGAATTTCTAAGGATACAGTAATAACATTTCCAATAACATCATCTTTATGTATAATCAATAAGCATTCGTCTTATACTACAGGTATAAAATAAATTCATGGAGATTTTCTATAGTTTTTGACATCTCCTTATCTAAAGGTCGCCTTATACGCAGAAATATACGGTAGTTGTAAAACATAGTCATACAGAATCAAATACACTTTTGGCTCATAAATGTACACATATTTTGACGGAAAATATATTTTTGCAACTGATTTTCAATGCTGAATATTTTGATTATAAATAACATACGAGGATATCTGACACGCTATGTTATTCCGGAAGAATTGAATCGACCGTATATCCCTCATATTACAAATGTAATAAAGTTCTAATCATACAACTTTTTTTCCCAATGATTGCTACTTTTAGAACAAAATCCCCTGTAAGAACTTCAATCTTAACCTCTTCAAGTCTTATTCTTCATAACAATTATAATACTAAACCTCTACCATAAATGTCTCTTGAGCCTTATATTGAATGAATCTTAGTACAGAAATGTTTTCATTGGGTAATTCTCCACCATGAATAATAAAATCATGCTATGTTTGTTTAAAAGAACATTATCAATCTATTAATTAAATTACTCAAGAATTTATTTAAGGACGATACTATAAGTTTAAAATAAGCATCTATGAAAGCACGAACTTGTAAAATCTGTAATATCTACACAAGATACCTTGAACTTGTGATAGTGGTGGGAAAGACCTCAACTGGGGCGGAGACAAAATTTTCAGAAAATACACTATTTTTCCAAGCTAATCTATCAACATATTTGGCATTCTTCATGAAATTCTTTATATCTTATCCTCGGGTGAAATATACTTAAAAGGACATATCTCTTCTGATACTATTAGAGACGTGATAAGCTAGCCTCATTCAGGCTGAGACTCTTAATATTTCGTGATTAAAAATGTACTTCCTTTTAATACAGAAAAAGCAAGGGTATCACTGGCTTTAGACGCGTGTCTGATACCGGAAAGAAGGCAAATATTTTATCCTCTATACCGAGAAGCTGCAAGATACGTCATCTTTAATGCTGATATTAAAGATAGAGATGAAAAAATAATAAAATTTAAAGGTTCAAATAGTGAACATATTTGCAAGCTTTTCGACTTGTTTGTCATTTAATTGTCATCAGTCACATTAAGAAGTTTACAGTTTTATCTTCAGCTTCTCTTGCCTTTATTAGGTCCAGTAAATGCCACAAGTTCGTTAGGCTGGTTATTCACTCTTTTCCTCTGTCTCTCGAGCCTTCAAAATATATTTTAAATGTTAGATTCTTCAATCCCGATCAGTAGTTCGTAACAAAAGTAAACGCTAAAAATTAAGAATTGTATGGGTTTTGAATTATATGGGTTTAAATAATATCCGTTTTATATGGGTATTAATTATATAGGTTTCATTATATGGGTATCAATTATATAGGTTCGTTATATGGGTATTAATTATATGGGTTTCATTATATGGTACTAATTATATGGGTTTGATTATATGGGTATTAATTATATGGGTTTCATTATATGGGTATTAATTATATGGATTTTGCTCAATTACAGTTGACCTAAGAAAATTCCGACATAATTTATTTTTTTATTCGTTTGCTCAAAACATTTTATATTCTACCAGTAAGCAAACTAGTTTGGCTTCAAATACAAAGCAACAGTCGTCATTCTGATTTAGTCATATAGCTGCATTTCGAATGAAGTAGATTGATTAGTTTTTTCTAGCCTAATTACCTATTAGGCTACAAAAGCTAATCAGATTAACGTCATGTAACTATACATTCTATTTGAAATCTCGTTATAAAATTATTATTTTTTTAAATTCCAATCCCTGCTTGCCTAAGTGTGGATGTACATAAAGAGATGAAAAGAAAAAAAAAACTATTTAAGTATATAATAAAATATAGTATATGTCCTCTTAGCAATTGGAAGAATTTACGACTAGTGGATGTGTGGGTAGAGTAGCGGTTAAGGGGCAAGAAAAATAGGCGATCTGGATTCAAAGTACGGCTTAGTCTATTGCGTAAACTTTCAAATTAATAACCTTGGGAAAGGAATGGATCGATCTTTTGAACAGCTAGCTATGGGTTAAATAGGAAAGTAGATTAGACTTCAGAGTCTGTCTATATTTCTGAGATGAGGTATTATGTACATTATTTACATTATTCGGACTATTGTCCTCATCTTTGTCGCCATGTTTATCACAACGTTTCCTCAAGGACATATGGCAGAGTGGATAAAGGCGTTGGTTAGATCCAGTGACAGGACCCAAAGAGTGTGAGTTCAATACCCGGTTAAGGCAGTGGAGAACTTTCAGAGGGAAAATTAGCAGGAGATAATTGATAACTGACATCCATCAAACATGGCACGTGGAACTAGAACAGTCTACCCCAGTGAACGAAATAAAGGGTTCAGTTCGAAATTCCAACCACCTGAAGAAGGCCGGAGCGTACAACGGCCGAAACGTTGTGATAAATATGGCGACAAAGATGAGGACAATAGTGTTAGATTCAGTCTTTGCGGGTAGACAGTCAAGGGGAGGGAAGCTGTGTATTGAAAACTATAGAAAAACCAACGGAAAAGCATCGATTCCATAGAGGAACAGTCTGAATATCTAAAAGTAAGAACATTTCTTAGGGAACAGAAATCGTAAAATATAACAATTAAGATTGTTTGCACAATCCATGGCACATTTGTTTCTTTGTTAAAATACTTCGGAAAATTATATTTTTCAATCATTTCATCCCCACCCTGAGCAAGGCAAGAATGCCACTAGTACTCAGGTGGTTAAAAGGAGTAAAAGTGAGAGAAAACACAGAGTATAGGGAGGATTGAGAAAAGGACAAAACATGAATGGGATTGAAGAAGACAGAAGATGGCGATTGACGTTGCATTTAAATTTTTAAAAAAATTATCAGGGAAGCAAGTACACGGAAGAGAGTTCTACAGGAGGGACGAAAAGAAAAGCAACTGTTGTAGTTGAAGTGGCAGTTGCATTTAACTATTTAAACAGTAAAAAGCTGGGACGTAGATGCCAATCTAGTATCACGCTTAAATTCATGTTCTCTAGGCATTAAGGAAAAAAACTCGTCGGAGTATTTGAGATAAAATATTTGTAGAAAAGATAAATAAACGGAATACTCTGTTCATTACAATAGAATTACGTAAAAGGAAAACAAAGAAAACATTGTTGCATTTGGCTGCATATTGGTAGTACGCATGAAAACTGTGCTGAATGGAAATTAAAATTACTCGAAAGATGTCTGAAGACATTCCTCTATATTTAACAAAATATTTTGAACATGAAAGAGAAATACGTGTCGATGATTGATATCACCTGATAATCCTTGATGAAGCAGTTCAACAACTATGACATTGGCGATAATACGACTAAGAATGTTTTCAGATTTAAAAAGATTTGTTAATTTACTGTAAGTTGCAAATCCTTAAATTAACCTAGTCGGTGTATTCGAGATATTTGCAAATATAGTGTCCGTCTGGCAAAAGAAGAGAATTTGATGTGGCGAAGACAATAGTTCAATAGTTGTCAGTAGTTATATATTTCAATAGAAATTAATAAAAACTTAAAATTATCAGTTGAATTTTCAATACGAGCTTTGAGTTTCGTTTTTATGATTTAAAATTCAATATTTCTTGTGTTTACTTTTTCATTAAAACGTGAGGCTATGGACTTCTTGATTAAACTAAGTACGTATAGATTTATGCCTCTTGATATCACATAATTAGTCATAATATAAAAAAAGCATCCATTTTACTGATAAAATATCCTTTTCCAGTATAATTTGAGTGGTTAGTGGTACACATAATTCAGTTGTGAATCTATATCTATAATTCTCAAAATGTGTGTGTATGTATGTGTGAAAGTGTGTACGCATGTGTGTATGTATGTGTGTATGTATGTGTGTATGTATGTGTGTGTATGTATATGTGTGTATGTATGTGTATGTATGTGTGTATGTATGTGTGTGTGTGTATGTATGTGTGTGTGTGTGTATATGTGTGTGTGATCGGATGTTGTTTCTGCCTTTCCACAGTTTTCATCCGATTTCGATTAAATCGTTTTTCGTTTGATCGATAATTCTTCTGTGCCGGTTTTGAGTTCCAATTGGCTAGAAAAAATTACAACCTTGAATGTGAAAAATTGAAAAAAAATGATTTTTTACACTTTGCGCAAAAATCAAAGGCAAAATTTAAACTCTGTAAAAACAGCTTACAATATATTTAGAGTTGAATCAAACGCGAAAGGTTATTAGAATTATAAAACAAATTATATTATAAATAAAAATTATCGTATATTATTATTATTATTATGACGATCCATAGAAGAGGTTCCTTCATTGCAAGATTGAAAACGCAAAAACAGCCCTTTTCAGGACCACCCCACAATTCAAATTGTTACCCCCCACACCCATTTGGTTAGGTGTTTAAGTTGCATTCAATTGTGTTACTAATACTGATTTTCAGATTGGCTGACTTTAAACTTAAACTGCTTCAATTGAAAGGAAAAAAAAATCCCAGTAATGAAACACCCGGTCGAAGACGGGTTATACTGCTAGTATATATATATATAGATCGAATATTATTTCGTGCAGATGTAAGACAAAGATTCAGTCAATAACTGTGTCAGGCTTCATATGCATTGATTCAACCGCATAGATATTACTAGGTTTGGCCAATGGCGTTGTTGAAAGAAACAAAATTGTATAAGCCAGCAAGCTGAATCATTATGCAATGAAGAATACACAAAGAAAGTGATAATAATGTATGTATCTCTGGCCACTCCTATTCGGGGATACCCGTCAACTAGGTCGGCAAGCGAATCCCTATTGCAGACGCCTGCTCCGGAGCATTTGTGTTTTTTCAACACCCACAGAGCCCAACTGTGGTTTATATTGCAACTATGCTGAGCAGATCTTAGTTACGGTTTCTGGGAAAGAGTGTGTTATATAGCGTGATCAACAATTTGAACAAGGTCAGCACACTCAAGCCCTCGGCCACGATGGCTTGTGACTCGTTCTAGCAAAGCTATCGACGGCCACCAAGGGTTCCGTCTATCCAGTTTCACTCACAAGGCTTGGGTCAACCCGTGGTATGGTTTTCAGGCATTTTCTAAAGGTGCCGCACGCCGGGACCCCACCTCCAGTCCGATAACATCAGGAAGCCTCCTGGTGAGATGCGTACCGGGTTTCATGTTCAGAATGCAAACGTTCTAACCACCTGCCCGATAATAATATTATTAATAATAATAATAATAATTTTGTATTTAGTGCTTACGATGTAAGCGATCATAAGTCACCACAATTTCATATCCTTTTTAAATTTTAATAGAATTTGTTTTATAACTTGCATCGCCTTTTCTTAATGTACACTTGTATATTAGACTAGCATCATGGCCCGGCGTTGCCCATGCTTGATTCAAAAATCGTACAACTCATACAGCAATCGCTGTCACTTAAAATATTTTTGCTCTTCCTTGCTTTTAAAGGAGTGCCTTTTCCGTGCTGATGTTGCTACATGCCTTACTTCTTGCCTATCTCACACTGCGAATTTTTTCTAAGCTCTATACTAAACATTAAATCTGTTACGAAAAAAGAGCTAAACAAAATGAACACAAAATTTAAATTTTTCCCGCTTGTGACGAATGCAGCTATCGATTTTTTTGGCATGCTAGCATGCTAGTTAACATTCGTGTCAGTCAACTTTTGGCTCTCACACTGACCAATAGAATCTTCCTGCCTATTTGTGGCAACCAGATATTGGCTCTCACTCTGGCCAGTAGAAAATGGCCGCAAACTACATGAAAACTGCCGTAGAAGCATGAAAAAATCGTTTATTTCCACTATCGATGGGAATTGGGAAATGCAAAGTTGGTCTTGGCCTTTCTGCTAACTTGGAGCATGTGCATGTAAATCTTGGTGCAAATCCGTCGAAAATTGCGGCCGTGCATTCGTTACACACGCACATAGACATCCTGCCTTTTATAGATAGAGATAGTTTACACGCTTTTCCCTTCTGTTCCAATTGTCACCAATTCGTCCTGTGAGTGTTAATTTAACCAACATCGTTAAGAAGATTACATTTTCCAACCGCTCCCCTTGTCTTAGGTTATTTAGTTGTTGCTCTTTCCCTCTGCTTCTCTTGCCTTCAAAATACCCCGGGAGTATCAAATTCTTCAATTCCTATAAGCTGAATGAAATAAATTGATTAGATTTCTACGACTTATCAACCCATTGCCAGGACATATTTTAGATAGTAATTTTTAGATAGAGATACAAGTTTTACTAATTAACCCATATATAGGGGGAGAATAGGAGGATTCATATATGTTTCAAGGGTAATTGTACATAAGTGAATGTAACAAGCTGAATTGGAACTCGGATCTCTGATTAACAATTCCGAGCCGTTATTCATTACACAACACTCGCATCCAAGCTTACAGCAACTGGTATTCGCAAGCAGTCACTGACCAGGATCATCGTTGCTTAACTTCGGTGATCTTATGGGATCCGGTGTTTCAACGTGATGAATAAAACGCGAAAACCAGGATTATATATTTGACACATGCCGTAAAAAATGCCGACCAAATTAAAGAAGTCTTTATCTCTTTTGTATTGAGCAAGTTGTAGATTGTAAGAATCATTAGTAATAACTCAAAATTTAGGTTTAAGCTAGATTTTGTACTTGAAATTGATCTCAGATATGTCCCCGTGTAGAATCTCACAATACTCATTTATTCGTGGCACTCAGATTAGAAAGCGAACTGAATGTAAGGTGTATTTCATTCCAGTCTGTTATCTTTCTGCATATTAAATGTTGTTCAAATACTTTATACCAGAGTTCCCCGTGGAAAGTGGGATTTGCTTGTCGGGTGCAAATTCCAGTCGATTATGTTGCAGTAACTTTCGCACCAATACGCTTAAGAAAAGTATAAATCTATCTCTTCTCCTCCTAGCTATGGGCTAAAAAGCATAGCGGCCTGGGCTTGTTAGCCGTCTGGGTGTAGAATAACTCAAATTCACAACTTTTTGGCCGTGTGGCAGATAAGTCCATCCCGTAACATCGTACATATGAAAGAAACCACAGCCGTCACGTCTAGCGTGATGAGGCATTATTCTCCTCAGGGGAGTCAACAGTAAAGAGAGAAGGGAAAAAAAGAGGAAACCGAATTAGCATTCACAGAACATATTGAATGCAAGAGGGACAGAGAAAAGCAGAGAAAAACTTACTTTACAACCTTGTGTACATTTTTAGCAGAACAGGAATTAGGAGTGATATATAAAAAACAAATATTCCAAAGAGTTACAAAGGATAGTTGTGGAGAGCCATGATCGCCCACGTCCTGAAAAGGGATACCACACAACAAAGAAGAATGAACACGAACCAATCCCAGCTCAAGTGGATACGAATTTTAGTAAGAAAATATAATGTCTGTTCTAATTTCATAAAAAAAAATACTAACAGCTATTGAAAGATATTATATCAGCTATAAACCATAAAATGTCTCGAAGCCAGAGGAAAGATTGTGGACTGTACCATTTCTTACTTACCTATGGTTCTATTTCAAAATTCTTGCCACTGGTTTAGAAAGCAAACAGCTGTCATATAATCTTTGCTTTTGGAACGAGAAAAGGCTGCCAACATTTACATGAGAATAGTGACTTGACAGAAACATTACAAAGAAAGAATCAAATGACTTAGTAACTAAAATCCCGCAGTAGAAAGCCAGTTTCTCCTGTGAATGAGGATTACTTATAACAAGGGTGATCTCCTGATAAGAACTAATAACTTGCTACTTCAAACTTATTTGAAAGCTTTAAAGAGATTACCCCTCCTCTTGGTTATTCAAATGTGATCTAGGTTTCTAGAATGCTGAAAGATTTCACTAAGATATTTCCCATGGGTCCTGATTTGTTACTGTCAAATTTTCGTCGCTTTGGGAAGGAAGCACTCAAACTTTTTGATGTTTGAGTTAAAATGGATAAGTTGCGTAGGTATAAGAAATAAAATAAACTTTTATGAAGCGGTTACACAGATGTCTCCATTCAAAAGCTCAATATCTTGAAGGGAAAAGAAGGAAACTATTGAGAACTATATTTGGATTTCTGTGATTTGATTTGTTTTTTTTTTACGGCTTATCAACCTTTATATATATTTGTCGATTATTTAATGCTAAAACATATTCAGGCTTACAAAAATATTTTTTTTGCGATTGAAGATTGCATTAATAATATGTTTGCGCTAAAATATAAAAGACCGAACTGAGTTGATTGGCTGTATCCGTAAGTTCTATGCTAATGATTCCCTCTCGGCTTCATGCTTTCTAGTCAACTTTAATCTTCAAAAATGTAAATGCAATGCTAATCGCTGTCCGCCTGATTACTAAGGACTGAGAACAAATGAATAGTAACGATTCTTCTACTTTGTCCACACCCAGTAACCTCTTGTGACTTTGTGGATTTACTGCCTTGCTTGGGGGAGAACACGATTAAAAAATAATATAGATAATGTCTGGCATGAGAAGTTATCAATATTTGCATACGGGCGATTGTTCTTGTCTTTGTTGCTATAATAATGATTTTTCCAGATACAAATCCTGCTATTTAAGCGATAGCTAGGGGAGGAGATGAATTCATAACTTTTGCAAAGGCATTTATGCGTAATTAAATGCAACTAATCAAACTGGAATTCGAACTCGGTTCTTAGATTTATCCTTCTGAGCCGCTATCCATTACACCACCCATACATCAATTCGAATTCTGTTCATTTTCGTATGCTTTGTGTGCTTCTTCTGTTAAATCTGTTATAATGAAACAAGGATGGACATCTACGTATTTCAACTGAGAAGAAAGGAGAACGAAATTTGGAATTCTCAGACATTTGTAATTATATTCGTATTCTTTGTGTGTTTTTAATATTAAATCTTTTGTAATTAAAGAACAACCATTCTATTTTGAGTAATCCTATACTGATAATATTTACTTTTCGGATAAGTAAACTGCGCACAAATCTTTTTAAAAAAATTGAAATAGTAGAAAGGTTTGAAGCATGGATTCCGAGTCATCTTACTCAGTTGAGTCTGGTACCGCTAAAAATTCAGAATATGATACTAGTAAATATTAAAAACTTCGAGTACCTTGGAGCATGGATAACAAATTTCGTATAGGTATATACGGAAATTGATCCCTGCTTAGGTTGGTTTTGGTCTTTTTCTCATGATTGTCTTTTACAAAATTTTTTTTCCTAATCTGGTTAACCTACCAAATATAAAGAACCTTATCTTTACGAAGATTCTGAATTTAGTTTTCTTTCTCCTACATTGGTTGTGACCTGACACAAGAGAGGCTTATAGGTTTTGTTATTCAACCTTTAATAGGAGAAAAGATGGATTTTGGACTTTTCCAAGGTCGTTAACGGAATGAAATCGTTATTGAAACCTTTGAGCTTTATACCAATTTCTGTCTTTATTTTATCTTTGGCCTTGCGTCAAACCAAGTTTAACTGAATAAATAACTACGCTGCTTGACTTTGAGGACTATTCGCTCCGACAATTAATTTTAACTTCCCTCGACACTGTTACGTTGTGGCCTGTGCCATTTAAGAAATGATTTAGGTCACGTTTTTATCTTTTACCCTAAGGTAATAAAGCCACTAAGATGCAAAGGATTTCTGAGTGTGAGAGAATATGAGAAAAATAAAACATTATTAGAGAGAGAGAGAGAGAGAGAGAGAGAGGGGGGGTGAGGGAGAGGAAGAGCAATAAAAGAAAATGAATTAGGAAGGAAGAAGATAGCGATTGACACTGCATTTACATTTTTGAAGAACAAAGTTGACCCGAAAGCAGGAAGCTGAAATAGAGTTCCACAAGTGAGAAGTTCAAGAGAAGAAACATTTTTAGGAGAGCACTTATGGTTGCATTTAACCATTTCAACTTTAAAATGATGAGATTTCCCGCTAATCACTTACTGCGCTTTAATTAAAGTCTAAGTACCAAAGAGGAAAAATCATCAGAATAATTACGATGAAAACATTTTACGAAAAGGTATATTGAAGCTATGTTCCACCGGTGGGAAAGTGACTGAAGCTGAGATTCCGGGTCAGAACCAATAACATAGCAAATTCTTCTTTGTATTTTATCTAAAATCTCTAAATAGATAGCATAGGCACCAGAGTTGACGTAACCGTAATATTCAATGCATTCTTCAATGGCGGAGTAAAGCTTAGTAAGACGATTGCTAATGGTGTATAATCATAGACCCACTACGTTTAGTAAAAAGATAAGGGGAGTAATGGTTACTGTGTTATTTAACGTAATAGTACTATTGAAAGACGTTTCCCATGGACAACATCAGTGGCGTGCAGAAGAGAAACGTGCTGCATGGACAACTGCCGATCTCTCATGAAACGCTGCTCAGGCCTGCATCCTATAGAGGAATCTCCACGGCAATGGCGAAACAAGGGAAGCTACACTCTACTGGTTGGAAGATTCCGAAAGTCTTTCTATATGTGGAACTGACCACAAGCAAGAAGGCACTAGGGTGACCACATCTTTGTTTCAAGGATGTCTGCAAATGGGGCCTGAGGGTGATGCACATGGACATCGAGAGGTTGGATAATGTCGCCAACGATCGCTCATACCGGAGACGCAATTCACACCGCATGCTGAAGCGAGGAGCGGAGAAACGAAGGCTTGCCACCGGGGAGAAGCGTGATCGACGCAAAGAAAACAAGGAAATATCGGCGGAGAGCGTCTTCACATGTATTCATTGCAATCAAGACTGTCACTGCGTTGTGGGTCTGCACAGCCATAACAGATCCTGCGTCACCATCACCATGAGACAAGACATTTTGGGTGCAGATCTAGGGTCTCGCGAGCCTGGGGGGTGTCACACACACATAATATTGAAACTGACCGTTTCCATACAGGAAAATTTCGCCATTCATTAATTGACCAATTTGCTTTTACCGTCGGTTGAAATTTATAATTAAAAAAAAAAATCACCAAATTAGAATTTTCAAATTCACTGTGTCTTGGATAAATGGCAGTTTCCTTTCTAACCTTTTGTCAATGATTGTGTGGAATTTTACAGCTTGATTATACCATTTTCTATCTCAGTTTAATGTCTTTTTTGTTAGAAGTGTTTTGTTCTATAGGATCTGATAAAAAATCCTTTTCTTTTCTATTTATAGAATTTATTTGGCTGAATAAATGATTCAATCTGAGATGACACACTGCTTTATTTCATTTACATATTAACGGTAATGACATGTGTAGCTGTTTCACTACAGGAAACATTTTGCCATTCACTTAGAGAAAATTGTTTGTTACTGTTGGTCGAAATCTATATAGATATTTAACAGGGTGTCCACGTCTGATCAGGATGTGAAACAGGGTCGAGGTTCAAAGTGAGTTTAACGAAAATACCGTGGAAAAATTCCCATACCTCATCGGCACTTCCAATTTTGGGGACGCCTAAGGTGATAACCCTGTCCCCTACATGAGGAGAGTTACTGCCTGGTGGGAAGACACTCAGCGGCTTCTGATTAATAGTAAGAAGAATGTGACAGAATTCAGCCAAAAGCCTGTAATAAAATGATTTTCTAAGTCTAGAATAGGTATGACACAAAGCAGAAAGTGTGTGGGGTACCTAGTATGGGACACTAAGCCTGCTAAGAAATACACTGCGTTGAAGTGCACATTGAAATTTATATAATATTTTCCTTCAAACTTTTTTTCAGGAAATTAGATTTATTAGACAAGTTCAGTGCTATCACTGGTGATGTTTCCTTCATGGTCTTTTGATTTTGAGTCTGTGGGAAAATCTTTATATCTTTATTATCTGCTCTAGTTACATATAACATTGGGACACCAGTTGTCATCCGATCGCTGAGGTTAAGCAACGTTGTAAGGCACTGTAAGCACGGGTGTGCGGGTGGTGTAATAGATAACGACTCGGAATGAGAAATCGGAGAACCGAGTTTCAATTCCAGTTGGGTTCGTTATATTTAGTTACGTGCAGATACCCTTGGGGATGTTTTGAATCCACTTCTTCTCCTCCCAGATATGGGTTACATAGTAAGACTTGTATCCGAAAATTTTTATTGTTTCCAAAATATTCTTACAAAAATATGTTTCGGATTGAAAAGCAAAAAACAAATCAATCTAGTTACATATACTACCTTCTTTTATCATCTCTCGTTTGCGTCTCTGTCTTCGAGCAGACTAGGAGACATTTTTGTCTCCGTCAGAGGACAAAGGCGTAACTGAGGAAGATTACACTGCAGCGGGGCGACTGGTAAATATATCCGACCCTCATTTGCTGTTTGACGTCTTCAACTGGTCGAGTTTTTGTTACTTGCTATAGCTCTTTGTGATTTTATATCTCCAGTCTATAGGGTTTTAGCAAGTATCCTCTTTAAAAAAAAAAAGATTTATAGTATTTATTCGTCTGTAGCTATTTTTAATCTCTGACAAGGGAGGTGGGGTCACATCACCGTTAGGCCCCAATTATTGTGGTATCCACAAACAAAGATAAACTTCTACATTCCAACATTATAGGTCAGTTCAGCTGCTTTAAACTAACGGTATCACTGCTATGATTCCAACCAGTTCGTTTTCCCTGAGGTAATAGACTTTGGATGAAAGAAGAAATGATTGAAAAATACTAATGAGGGGAAAAAATAAAGTTGATATCAATAAGGAAGGTAAGTGCAAATGAAATGAAAGAACAAGAATCCTTCCGGCAATCGACGGCTGGGAAAGAAAGGCGCGGGGGCGTGCGGAAACGCGTGTAGATAAATATAAAAATACTGAGATAAAAGTAAAAAAAAATATAAAGCAAATGTTTATTACGAATACAAGAATAACATTTCGAATAAACAAGAAATCACGTTAATTCTACGCATTTACCTTTGTAGCAGAGACTTGAGGCTATTTACCATGATGGAACAGTCCTCTTTTTGTTGATATCTTTTCAGGACCTGGAAGTTTCTAGTCTCCACATCTTCTTTTACTCTAAGTAACTCGTACTCAGGCTTACAGCCATTTCATGTTGGAACACCGGTCCTCATCCGATTACTAAAATTAATCAACGACGAGCCTGATCAGCGTTTAGATGGGCGACTTCTTTGGAATACGATGTGATGTAAACTTGTTGTGCGGGTGGTGTAATGGATAACGGCTCGGAGCTGGAAATCGAAGAGACGAATTCCGATTCCAGTCGATCTATTTCACTTACGCGCAAATACCATTACAAAAAAGTATGAGTCCACATCTTATCCTCCCTCCCAGGTAAGGGTTAAATAGTGGGACTTGTATCAGTAAAATCATTATTATACCCACCAATATCTTAAAATCCCTAAATATTTTCTGGCTTTAATAACCCGAAGAAAACAAAACAAATCAAATCACACTCTGACACATTTACCATTCACTATTGTTCTGTTATGTATTCTCTCAAAATTTTTAAGTATGTTACTTGTTTAAATCGTGAGTTTTAAATTCTCCAAACCTTCTTTCCTCATTATGTTCGCCAGATATTTTCACTGTCTCTTTCTCATGGTTAGCAGTAGTTTTCTCGTGCATCATATTCGCCTTAAAACGTTTGTATGTTACTTCGATTCTGCCCGGGGTGTTCTCAGCATTTCTCGTTAGATAATCATCTTTATCGCTTCAACTCTTTTTTTTTTTATCTGTAAGGAAATTTTCCAGTATTCAGTACTATATATGAGAAAAATATTACATCGTAGTTTAGCACTCTTTTCTTTGTTGCTAAGAATATTTTCCGCTCCCTTAATACTTTGCTTAGTTTCTAAATGTCAACTTTTGCTATTCCTTTGCGCATTCTGTTTTCTGTGTCACACTTGCAATCGTGTGTTACTACACTTTGACTACTTATTTATGAGGTGTTGGCAGTTCATGTTTTTTTCACTGAAGTAGCATCCCTGATTGATGAGAATTGTAATCATCTACATATTTCTTGGTGGATTAAGATGGTTACAGTAAATATCTTCTTCGGTATTGCAGATTTGGAACTCAGTTCTTTAGTCTTAAACGTTTGGGTCTGGCGCACTTGGTGTCTCTGTTCATGGGCGGGAGTAGTGAAGGAACATCGTGGCCTGGTATCAAAAGTGTTGCTTTTGTAAGTTTTTAAGGATGGGGCAGCCAAAGCATCTTAGGAATCACTTCCCGCAACTTGGGACTCCACCCAATCGGATACCATTTGAAAGGACGGTATTTCTAAAGGGAATTGATGGCTGTTTTTGTCTACGTGTCTAGAGTGTCATGGTGGTTTCATTGGAATTCGTATAATCTGTACTACAGGGTCACTTTGTAGGTGTGTCGTTTTCTCACTATTAGGTTGGCCAGAAAGTCTTGACTGATTTAGGAAGCTTAAAGAAAATGAAATTTTATGGAGCTACAGATACTTTTATTCTACAAAATAAAGTCCATCATTCTCGACAATCTTTTGTCAGCGATCAGCCAGCATTCGAATCTGTCCTAGATACCCGTCCGTTGTCTTTGAATAAAAAAATATAAACAAGCTTCCTTCACTTCATCAAAAGTGTTGAGTCGCTGGTCGTGGTGGAAGTGCGCCATTGAGCTGAATAGACCATAGTCCCTCGGAGCAGCATCGAGACTGAATGGTGGATGTGGAAGAATCTCAACACCGTCCATCTGTTTGAACTTGGCAGTGTGTGGCCTGGAATTGTCTTGCTGAAACAAAGCCCGACCTCGATTGACCAAAGCAGGATACTCCTTCTTTAGTTTGTCGTACACGCTCTCTAGCTGCTGGTAATACAGTTTAGCGTTGATGGCGCGTCCTTGTTGAACAAGCTCGAAATGCAGTACTCTTTGGAAATTCCACCAGATCAAGATTTGTTGCTTTCTTTCCGGTTCCTAAGTGAGTCAGGACTTTCTGGCCAACCTAATAATAATAATAATAATAATAATAATAATAATAGTAAGAAGAAGATGGATACATATTGGCATAGGCGTTGGGGCAGTTATGGAAGATGACAATCATTCGTAGAACTAAAAAAGATACTGAAGAACCCGGGACTGAAATTTATGTATGAATGAGTGAGCTGAACATTCAACAATTTTAGTGAATCTGAAGTTTGATTCCTTGTCCACTGAACCATCGTTTAAAAGGGGATAAGATTACATAAACAAAAGCGGATCAATTGTGTTTTAAAGGTGCCCCAGTTGTGATGAGATTTGCGGTTAAATATTTTCTTGGTATATTTTCGATAAATATCCTTCAAATTTTTCTTCATATTTGTCACATCGTTCGATATCTGCCTAATATTTGGTTATTAAAACAAACATCGGATTGAAAATAGGACGTAGGATGTGGCGGACGTAGTTCTCTGCTTGATCCGCGATCAAATCAGTTAATAGCGGATTCTTATCGTCGGAACCTAATTTTGGACTCTGATGAAACTACTTATTTCAACGGACGACCAAGTATGTTGTGATAAGAAAGCAGTGAAATGATAAATAAACCCAGTCAAATAATATTAGTCATCTCCAAAATTATCCAAAGATTAACAGGTTTGAAAATACAGCGTTGAGAATTGTTGCTTGAAATGCTACTGTGACCCTGTAGACGAGCTCTGTCTGCCACATGGTCGGGTCAACGATGACTAAAACGGTCCCTACCTTTGGATTGTTCTGGCACAGAGGTTGACTAAATACGCACCAGGATTTTAAAGAAAACCCGTAAAAGCACGGATGAACTTTCTTGTAGGGTCAACAGGCATCTACCATAATGATCTACATTGGGGTTCAGAACTATGAATGCAGCCAGTGCGGTGATGAAACGCAAGGTGAAGGATTTATTAGACTGAAGTCAATATCCAGGGCGTAGGCTTCCCCAGTGGAATCACCGGCTACGTGTCCTTGGCCAAGGTGTGGCTCCAAGGTGGAGAGCATCCTTTTCAGTTCAATTTATAGCAACGTGGGCTTGTAGCTTGTCCCTGAACATACAATATTTACACTATTTTTTTTTTTCACGCAGACTACTGAACGCATTTTCGTTTGTGACCGTCGTCCTTCATTTGGTGTATATCGAACCGGGTACCCTACAGGGAATCGAGCCAGAATCATAGACATAAGCCTGATGAAGGCACGACCGCCAAACAGTTGTAATGACAACAACAATTATAAGGACATATGAACATAGTGTAAATACTGATGACTCCTCATCCCGTGACAGTAAAGAAGATACACCCTGCATTTGGGGTTTAAATGGTGGGTTTGATGAATGTTTATTCTCCTCGTTTGATTGAAGGTTTTAATTTAAAGATTTGCTTTAATTATCGAATGTATTTTTTAATTGATTCAAACAAATTTAACATTAGTTACAGGCAGATTCATAAGCTTCCATTAAGTGTTTGCAGATAGTTAACCCTTTATTCAATCGACGAAGGTAAATTGTTCTAGTTCTCTAAATATATCTTGTCTTTGTTTTTTAAGTGGCACGCATGGTTTCCACTTCGTCAAATTTTCATTTTGTCACTAAAATTTCATCAAATTCATGAAGCGATGCTTTAATCCACTAGGCTAATATACCGCGGAGGGACTTGGAGATATAAAACTAACCTGCCTGCTTCCGAGTGTCCTTTTCAGGCTTGACTGCATTCTGAGAAGATTCTGCTATTTACTGCTGCTGCTTTTGAATCCATATTGTGAATTTTCTTTCCTTATTTATTAAAAACTCTGATATTGCATTTATTTTTTGCACTAGGACTACGAAAGAGATCCTCATAGCTTTCCAGAGTTCTAGCATTTTATTTCAAACCACAGTAGATAATATAAATATGGATACATCACTCACCTACCAAAATTCAGACAGAAAATTTAACATAATGAACATCATAAGTCAATTAATTTGTTCTCGATATTTATCAAGCTTTACAATTGTCGGTTTATAGGAGTTCTCGTTGGATCAGTCCTCTGCATTCATGTGACCTAGGTAGGTATAATTGATCTAGATATGATGAGGCTAGATTGATTTTGTATATCGGTAGATGTGTTCTTATTGTCTTGTCGTCTAAACTTTCCCGTTCCAATGTTTTAAATCATATTGTAAAGGGTTTGATGAGCATAATCTTTGCACTCATAAGCACAGCTTTTGGCTCCTGCATTTTTATATTTTAGTTTTTGCTTATTTTCTTTTTTCTTAATCTCAATATTCGGTCATATTTAAAGGAATCTTTTTTCTAGATTTGGACAGGATAATTCGGTTGCATTTCATAAATTGTACTTTTATACTCTAGCATGGCTTCTTGTCATGGCGTAAGTCAATTCTTTTTTTTTATTCGAACATAGATCATTTGATCGTTTCTTAGTGAGTTTCCGTTACACAAACTTCTTTTGAATCAGTTTGTAGCTTTCAATTTTGATATTATTGGGGTTTATTTGAATGTTCATGAAACTTCCTGGGTATGACGATAAACAACGTCTGCGTCCCGGGTATGACGATAAACTACATCCGCGCCTTGGGTAAGAAGATAAACTACGTCCGCGTCCTGGATATGACGATAAAATACGTCCACGTCTCGGGTATTAAAACTACATCCACGTCCTGGGTATGACGATAAACTACGCCCGCCTCCTTGGTATGACTATAGATTACGTCTGCGTCCTAGGTATGATGATAAACTACGTCAACGTCCTGGGTATGAAGATAAACTACGTCCGCGTTCTGGGTACGACGATAAACTACGTCCGCGTCCTGGGTATGATGATAAACAACATCCTCGTCCTGGGTATGACGATAAGCTACGTTCGCGTCCTGGGCATGACGATAAACTACGTCCGCGTCCTGGGTATGACGATAAATTACGCCCCCGTCCTGTGTATGACGATAAAGATCATCCGCATCATGGGAATGACGATAAGCTACATTCGCGTCCTGGGTATGACAATAAATTACCTCTGCGTCCTGGGTATGACGATAAACTACGCCCGCGTCCTAGGTATGATGATAAACTAAGTCCACGTCCTGGGTATGACGATAAACTACGTCCACGTCCTGGGTATGACGATAAACTACGGCCAACAGCAAGGCCTCTGATAAGTAGGTTTTGAGGAGCGTGGAACCTCCTCTTAATTGCTGGTGTTCCCAGGTCCATCCTGACCTGGGCAGGCAGCACCAGTTAGTGTCCCAGCTATTGGCAAATATTTAATCCCAAACTTGTGTAAAAATAGGTTTTAATACCAGAAATACTTTGTAATATTAATAAAAAATATTACCATCAATAATTTTTGAAGGAAAAATTATTATCAGCAATACTAAAAAAAAATACCAGCAACACAAACAGCTACACATTCTTTGAAAAAATATTATTACCAGCTATAGATTTCTTCAAGCAAAAAATATTCCCAAAAAATAGAATTTGGAAGGAAAACATATTACCAGTAATAAAAAATTTGTCGGCATTAAATAACCCATTCACGTTAATATGCCGTAAAACAAAACAAAAACATTCATTGTAATACAGTTGCAACAAACAGTTTTTATGTTATTTTTTTCAGATAACCTCTGCGTAGCCATGCTTTTTATTTTTCTTAATTCTCCGCAGAGTTCTTGCCATTTTTTTCAATCTCAATCTTTTGATGTTTTCCTCCCTTTAGTAGAAAGATATTGATTTGTTTCTTTCACGTTAAGGCATCTATATTATCACTATTCGTTTCAAACACAGTAAGGTAGTCGCGACGTTCCCATGTGAATTTATCATTAGAATTGATTTTCCCGGCGTGATTCGGACGACGAATTACAATTTACGGGAAATTACCCCATCGTGCATAAAATTTTCAAGGGTCAACAACTACTGAATCAATTCAGTACAAGAAAAGCAACAAAAACGGATATTTATTTTTGATTTTGGAGTAAAACAGACTTTGTTTTATATATAATGTGCCATTCTTATTCGTGGTTTCGCTTTTCATGGTTTTCGTTTTCTGTGATTATTACCATAATAAAAGTTTTATCAGTTTTATGGAATAATGAACACAAACCGTAAAAATTAGTGATCTTGTGAATTCGGATTTGCCAATGAAATGCTGGAGAACGTTGGCTTTAGTCTATTAATGTCATCCGTCAAATTTACTTAATAAATAGCAATAAAATAATAATAGTAAAAAGTAGTCATACAGAAAAGAAAAAAAACTGACTGGTAGATTTTTACGACTTATCAACCTCCTGTGGGTTGTTTAAAGTCGAATCATATTTCGCATTGTAAGAATAACTCTTTTTGGCGAGTGAATATTGTATTAATAATTTTTGAGAATAACAATGATTTGTCTACTATTTAATCCATAGCTGAACTTCTCAATGACAACTCTACTATTTAATGTAAAGATGCACTTCTCCATCTGTGGAACTCTTCCAGCTTCTTGCTTTCCTGTCAGTTACAATCTTCCAAATTTTAAATGCAACGTCAATCTTCGTATGCTATCTTTCTGACACCTGTTCTTTTATTGTCCTTTCTCCTCACAAACATTGTCTCATTTTATTTCACTCTCAGTCATCAATTTCATATCAGTGGCTTTATCACCTTGCTTGGTTTGAAATTTTTAAAAGGTAAATTAATTGCCCAAGAAAATATTTTCCATTGAATACAGTTTAACAATAAGAAAGGCAAATAATTATAAAGATATAAGATTACTCTTACCATCAACATTTTGTAAAAATTAATAATGCAATTGCATTGGAGGCACCGTAGATTAATCGACTGCGGTTCGGATTGAGGAACGGTAGAGTCGAGTTTGAATTCCATTCAATTTAATTCCATTCATTTACGTGCTAATATTACTGGGAAAAGTATCCATCTCTTCCCCCCCCCAGCTATGGGTAAATATGACAGACTGGGTTCTATAACCCATCTCTGAGAAGGAAGACTCTGAATTCAAAACTGTATGTAGCTTTGGCGAAGTACATACTTTGTAGTTAAAGAAAAGATCGATAGCATTGATTTGATGATCGCGATTACGATCGATTGCTTTTTTATTGGTTATATTTTTATATTGTTTTTTATTGGTTATATTTTCTATTGGTATCTGGTTACTTTACAAGTCCTAATGGTATTATGTAACCCAGTTCTACCTCAGATTAAGATCATCAACGATTGATCCAGTTTCTCCAGTATGCTCTTCTAGCGAAGATAGGGAGAGTTCCCCTCCCCTTCTACAGGATTAGAAGCAAGACCCTTTAAAGGCGGATGAACTTTTGTTGTACGGTAAAAAGGCATGAAGTACAATGGCTATACTTGTCTTCATAACTGTTTACGAAGTCAGGGCAGTGATGACAGGGCATTGCTGAGAAGAGGACTTCCTAAACTGAAGCCAACGGCCAAGTCGTTGCCCCGATGAAATCAACGACCACGTATCCGTTAGAGGACATCGCCATTGGTTTGAACTGAAGACAGTCTACGGCTTTAAAACCAGATTCTCAGAGAAAACTTCGGTACTAAGCTTTTTAGGGACCCTACCACCAAACTCGGTCATGGAACTGATGTTGGCGATAATGATGATGATATTTGTATGAGTAATGTAAGATTTTCATCCCAATTAACACTAGTATTGCATTTAAGCGTAGAAGAAAATATTGGTACACTGTAAACAACAAAGTAATAACTATCATTTTTTTATGGTGATTTTTAAGGGTAGCTTAGATGTGGCAAAAGGTCGGGAAGTATAGGGCACCCAGTCAGGATTGAACTCATCTGTTCTAATTGATTTATCGAGACAAACTTTCTAAGCATTACAACACATCGAAGTGGCCCTATCACCTTGTATGAAGAACACAAGTAAGACATTAATAATCAAATAGGTTACCTCACAGCCAGTAAAAAGATTAAGAATGCAGTTCTATATGCAAGAACATGCACAAGAGAGGACTATGGGGTAATCACCTACCAGTCATATCTAAACTGAGTATAATAATAAAGTCTAACGGATACCATTCCTCTTCATGTTGGTCTCGAATTTAGGGTTTTTCTTCTAGATTGGTTGGGCCTAAAAGCAAACAATCACTGTTAACCTATTGCTAGTCGGAGAAGAGAGAGATCCTAATCTTTCCCAAGTGTATTTGAACGAACGATTCTAGGAGATTGAACGTAAAGAATGGTTCTCTTTCTGTGTTGCTAACCGTAAGACATCTAAGATGTAATTAAGAACAAATTCCAAACCTTAGCAGAGGTCAGTAATTCAAAACATGCTAAAGGAAGCATTAAAACTATGGCAAAAAGACCATATCAAGAGAAGAGAGAAAAAAAGAATTTGATGCCGAATGAGATCTTCAAAATACAAAAAATAGGACAGCATATGTCACGAAATGGCACTGAATAAATTATTCTATACGAATACAACAGAAATAATTAAAGCAATCAAAAGATTCATGTGTCAACAAAGATAGAAACATAATTGGGATGTTCTACTGACAGATGTTGAGAATAATTAGGACATATATATATATATAAGCAGAGGGAAAACTACAAGGAAACTTATACACTCAATCAGAAAGAAACTTGATCACAAAATTGGAAGGAGAGAGGGGGTGTAATGAGGCCAAGAGAAACCGAAAAAATAAATGAATAACCTATATTACCTGATTGTGTAAAGTGTTTTCAGTTTGGTAAAGAATCAAAAGTTATTTCAAGCGACAAAAGAGGTGGAGTAATGGAGCGTTTTGACCTAACGATCCATAGACCATAGCAGATAAAAGAAAATGTTGCATTTAAGAATGAAGTTTTTAAACATTTCAAAAAATCTCATGATAAATAAAAATTAAAAAGCCATGTATTAGTAGTCTGTTCTAACTTCTTAGTAATAAAATATTCAATTGTCCTGAGAATACAGAACATCATCGACTTATTAAAAACTATTAATAGCTTCTGTTGAAAAACAGCAGAATATCTCATTAAGAAATTAGATCAGACTGTGCGACCAATATGGATATAAAGACAAAACGTGTTTTATATTATAGAATAAATATTTGAAAGGATGCAAAATTTTAGTATTCAGCTTTTAAAACGAAAACGTTATCAAATATTACAAGATAAAAGAGTTGAACTGTCTTTTCGTGCGTGTGTAAAATGTTTCAAGATAAGGCTGTCTTTTCGTGGTATGTGGTCAACGTAAAGTTAATTAACAGTGACACAAGATAAAGTTAGAGCGTATATATGGAAGTGGCATAAAGCCCAAACAGAATCTTCGATAAGCTGCCATGAAAAGATACATAGATCCACACATGAATGAACTTTATTCTATGTATCTAGAGAGTGAGGTTGTAATGGATACGCTCACGCAATGACATAGGAGAAGACGAATAAACATTTTCTCTTCAGACAACTACGTTTTCTGCAGTGGTCCAGAAGTGATGCGACCAATGCCAGTTCGACTTTCGACCAAAACTATTTCGCTGTTCATACGCTGTTTTCTTGTCTGAAACATTTTTGTTATCGATAAGAAGCTCCCACTTCTCATTCCTGGGCTGTAATTCTTTTGAGATGGTCCACTTTTATTGATTCGTGACCACGATGGTCAATCAGTTTGTGACACCCAAAGGCAGCGTAGTTTGTTTTTTTAAAATAGGCTTTCATTTGAATCCTACTTTTTGAATTCATGAATAATGGTCGCCACCCCCATATATATATATATATATATATATATATATATATATATATATATATATAATTATTTATTCAAAAGTATAACATAAATATGTCATGAAATCCTACAAGAAGAAGATTCTACATTCAACATCATCACTTGATAAGACACCAGAAACATTGAAACCAAATGGCTATTTTTGTCGTGATTTTACAACATATTTATGTTATAATTTTCGAATAAATAATTATATTTGCTCTACTCTGTATATTATTATATTTGTTCTAGTCTTTTATACTTGGGAATATATATATATATATATATATATATATATATATATATATATATATATATATATATAGATAGATAGATAGATAAGGCTCAAACACTAATATTCCATGGTTATAATCCACAGATCTAAGAGGATTTCTTTTTTGAATTTGTAGGTCTGATGAATTGCATCGTGATTACGATTCCAATGTAATAAATTATAACCATGGAATATTAATGTTCGAGCCTTTATATTATATTCTTACTCTGTCCTGGACATTGAGTACTACCTGGATTCTATCCTCATGGAAAATGTATATATATATATATATATTGGCCACTGATATTATTATATATATATATATATATATATATATATATATATATATATATATATATATATATATATATATATATATATATATATATATATATATATATATATATATATATATATATATATATGTGTGTGTGTGTGTGTGTGTGTGGAAGAAGAGGCTCAATGTTATATTTCTCGTCAGAATCTCTTACATCTTTATATGTTTACTACTGGACCATGAATTGAATATTCAGGCCACATCTGTTTATAGATTCGGGATGAAATCCAAAGAAATATCGGCAATTTTATCAGTCCTGCCATAGCTTCAGTCGCTTTCTCATTGCCGTTATATAGCTTCCCTGTGTCTTTCCTATAAATATTTCCATAGACATTTTTCTGACGAACTTTCCCCTTTGGTACTTCGACTTTAGCAATTTGAGCATCGTACCAGATTGGCAGAAAAGACTGCACCATTTTACATTTGAAATGACGATTTGCGATCGTAAGTTCTAGACTAGTATTTTCTTCTATGGCATCCCACCCCCACAGCGCTTGTGGAATTCTCTTTTGGCTTCCTGCTCCCTAGACAATTTGATCTTCTAAAATGTAAATGTAATACCAATCGCTCTCTTCTGTCTTCTTAATTCTAGTTCTTTTTTGTTCTCTCTCCGTGTTTTTCTCATATTCTACAGCCCAGTGCTAGATACATGTGAGCAACGACGAAGTTTTAGAGAAAATTGAAGCAAAATAAAAACTTATATTTAGCATCAGAAAGGGACAGTTAAAATTTCTAGGACACATAATGAGGAATGAGGGCTTGGAAAATCTGATACTCACAGGACAGATTAGACGTAAGAGAGACCAAGGAAAATAAAGCATAACACTCCTAGCTTGAGTAAATTAATATTGGAACATGGTTTAGGAGAAATAACGGAAACCCAATATTTATGAAGAGCTACAAAGGACAGGAAATTGTGGAGGGTCATGATCGCCTAAGTCTTGGAAGTCACAATACATAAAGAGAGAAAGTGATTAGATTGGTAGCTAGATCGTATCATCTTATTCTTGAAATTGCTACATGTAACCTTGAGTTCTATGCTAACAGTTTCTTCTCTCGCACTTAAGCTTGTGGAAATCCAACGACCCTCCAAAAAAAAAAAAAAAAAAAAATCTTACCCAATCGAAAACATAAATGGAATGTCGGCTTCTAGCTATCCAACCGTGTTTTTGTTTCCAATTATTAGAGTATCACAATTAACTATATTCCGAAAGTTGATATAAGTATACAAGATACCTCGTAGGGAGATTTTTGTATTGACACACTTCGTCTCAAGTAGAGAAGTTTCCTTCTAAATGAATAAACCTTTCTAAGGTTTTTTTGCTCTGCTGAAGCACTTTTTAAAAGTATTGTTTGGATAGAGTATTTTTAACTTTGGAATCTCCATTATTTATAGCGCTTTCCAAAAGAAGATTCCTTTCCAAATGTACCTAAGGCAATGCTTTTTATCGTAGCTTACAATACATTAGCTTCCGGTTAGTGAGAAACATTGTCTGTCTTCTCGTTTCTGTGGTACATCCGACCTGTGTTTATTGAAAATTCAGGCATTGTACAGACATTCGCTTGTTTTTATGAACTTCGAAATTTTTCCTTGACTATTTTCAATCAGGACGATCTTATTGCAAAAATATATTCATACTCGATTTAACCGTTTTTTCTTGAATTTCTAATAAGTAAACAAAAAGAACTTAACTTGTTTTCATCTAAGCCAAACAACAATCGATCTTTGATCCAAAATTTTTCATAATCTTCTTCTTCGATGTGCTGTGTCCCTTCAGGACATTGACGATGAAGGCTCTCCTCAATTTCCTGTCTTTTGTCGATCTTATCTTTTTCTATATGTCCAAACCCTGCTCCGTTTCCAACCACTCAAGCTCGACATGTAGTTTATTTTCCGCTGTTCCTCTTGCCTTCAATAAGTCTTGTGAGTATAAAATTTTATCCACACTCTTTCCTTATTATATGCCGCAGAAATTTCTAGTATTTCTTCCTGATGTTTACTATGTTCGGTACATGGTATTCTCAGCATCCTTCTGTAGAACAACATTTCTGTTGTTTGAAGTCTTTTCTTCATTTGAGAAGATTTTCCAGCATTTGCTGCTATATAGGAGTACTAATACTACATAGTTCAGCGATCTTTTCTCTGTTTCTAATGACATTTTCTTTTTTCTTATTACTTTGTTTAACTTCGGAAGGCATATTCCCTTGTCCCATTACGCCTTGGGAATACGGTATGTGTTAAAAAAAAATTTCACCTCTTTTAAAACAATTTAAATTATTGTAATTGCTTGATTTTGGCATCTCCAGTTCGATGTTCCTCTTTCTGACAACTAAAGAATTTGTTCTTTTACAATTTATGGTTCATGCTTTCTCTCTTTTCTTTATGTGTCTGCTACTAAGACATTGAAAGTAAAAGAGACAGAGGAAAACAAAGCATTACTTGTGCTTGAGTAAATGGATAGCGGAACAAGTTTTTGGAGAAATAACAGACAAACTCTATTAAGAGCTACATAGGGAAGGAAATTGTGGAGAGCCATGGCCGACTGCGTCATGAAGGGACACCTCAGGTAGAAGCATGCTATTTTGTAGTTAGTCGCTTCTCTGCTACAATGACATCGCATGTGGTTTAATTTTAAAATTTTCCTAAGCAAAGTCTACCGTTAATATGACTGTCAACTATGTATGGTCTAGAATTTCTACATGAAGACCTTTTCGGCCATTTTTCCTGAGAACTCTCGAAAGAAAACTTTCCACCATGAAGCTTCTTCCGCTCGGTGTCATGGTAATTTACATATATATATGCCCCCACTCACACAACCTAGTTTATTTAATTGAATAGCAGAACAGGGTCCAAGACTAATAATAAAACGACAAACGTTACTTAAAGTGACTGACTGGTTTGTTTTTTAAGGTTTATGAAACTTTTGCAGGTTATTTAAAAGCAATAATTATTTTCAAATTGTAAGAAGATAATAATGCTTTTCGGATACTAACTCCTAATATTTACCTCATCGCTGGAGGGAGAAGAGGTGGATTCATATCTTTCCTACGTGTATTTGTGCGCAAGTGGATATAATTGACCCGACTGGAATTGAAACCTGACTCTCCGATTTTTCTGTTATCATTACATCATCCGCACATCCAAACATAACAACATCTGCTATCAATTCTGGGTACTTAAAGGGTTCGACGCTGTTTATCTTCAGTGATCGGACGAGGACCGGGTCTTCAGATTTATGTGGCTGTAAGCCTAGATCTACAAACCTAGGGACTTGTAGAGAGGTAATTATACATGAAAGAAGACAATAAATCGGTGGTTTATACTAAAATAAACTTAGTTTCGTAAATACTGATGGAAGAACGGTCACACACTTTGAAAAATAATTAGCTTTATTCATCCACTTGGAATAACGGATCTAATTTCTATGCTAACTCCCTTATTGTTATGGTCCAGTTCCTTGTATCATGGTGATAGTCCAAGGTGGAACCAATAAAGAAGAACTCGAACACAGGTATGGAATAACACAGATATATTACTGTTGGGGCGCACCCACCTTCTAACTAGAAATGAACTGGTCCCTCTTATATAAGTCAGCTCTAGAGAAAGGACGAGGGAGAGCGAGAGCGTCAGCGGTCCAGATAAGGTTACCCGTTACTTACTGTTGGTTTATAGACTTTGGATATTGTTTCGGTACTAACCAACCTTCGTTCTACTAATCACTCTATTGTTAATTGCGTTTATGAATATTTTCCTCTAAAACTGTGTTTGTCTTGATTCATACACCGACACGCAGGAAACTCACACCATCTCAACAATTACAAACAGGAATATATACAGAGAAGTAGAAGTGTTAGTATGAACAATCAGGTTTAGTAGAGAGAACAATGTAGTCTTGACCAGTATCACTATTCCAATGTCTTGTAGTAATTGTCTGAACGTGACTCTGTTTCGGATTGCCTCTGACTCGACTCTTGATTCGAATTGAACTACTGACTCGAACGACTGGCTGACGATATTCCGTCACTTGGGCATCATGTGACACAAGGTCAGTTATTTATTGTGGGTTCTCCGAGCCCGTGGGCTCGGCCCAAAAATATGCCCATTGAACCCGCATAAACGGGCTCAGGGCCGGTTTACCTCCACGAACGAGACTCCGCCCCTCGGCGTAGCCTCGTTCGGATTCCTCTCCGCCCGAAGGCAGAGATTTCAACCGAACAGTCGGTTCAGAAGTGAACGACTGACTGACGATATTCAGTCACCCCATCACGAGGGTGTCATGTGGCACAAGGCCTTTTTAACGTGGGCATTCCCGAGCCATTAGGCTCGGCCAAAAAATAGCCCATTTGAACCCGTATAAACGGGTTCAGGGCCGGTTTTACCTCCCCGAAGGAGACTCCGCCCTTCAGCCCGTAGGAAGAGAGTTTAACCGAACAGTCGGTTCAGAGGTGAAGGACTGACTGACTCCTTGCCTACTCCTGATGCGCAGTATTTATTATGTATGGAATAGTCCATTATTATCATTATTATTATTATTATGTGTAAGATCCCATAACACTTATAGAAAGCATTATACCATTCCATATTTTATAATTGTCCCATGAATATGATCTCATTCGTATCTATGTTTACATATACCAATATAGAAAGAAATGATAGACAAGGTTACTAATTACAAAGGCAATCTAAATTTTTCCTACAATTACCACGACTAAAATACTCCCATGATCCCTTCTGAATAGGCCAAACATCAACGGTATATAAACGACCCCAGACAACGATGCCCACCAAGAAAGCGAATTTGTTAGTTACGCACAAATCAAAGATGATCGCTTTCGATATTTTTTTTTGGCAAAGACTCTTCACAATTGTCATAACACATTTCTTTCAGAAATGTGCTAAAATAAACTGTTGTCTGGCATCTCTATTTTCTACCCACCTTTGATCCTCCAACTATCCACGCTATTGCCGTCTAATCACATCTCCAACAGCGTCTATCCCATGCACTACTCTCCTATCTCGGCTCGAAACACAAGAAAGAGGTTTATCTTCTGGTCGGGTGAAGGAAATTATTGATTCTTTATCACTTACTTTGAATCTCGCGTCTGGGATATTTTAAGTAGAAATATCAACAAATATAAGGTGTTGATATTTTTTCTTTTCTATATCGATCATTGCGTTAATCAGTTGCTGCTCTTCTATGTCAGTTGTTCAGAGTTCAAGAAATGTTGTGGATATCATGTTGATTAGAAGAGTACGTCTATAGATTTTTTTTAGAATCTTCACAAGTATAAAGGAAACTGAAACGTGTTATCTTTCTTAAATCGTTGATGCAGTGAGAAAAAAAAGAAAAATATGCTTTAACTGCTTTTTTTTAATTTATTTTATCGGAGATTTTTTCACAGATTTCTGTAAATGATGCAGTAATATGTTGATCTTTTAAACTTTTCAAACAAGCATTCTTTGACAGGATATTCAAAAATGCATTATTTTTTCAAGAGAGACGAATATGTAAGTCATATCAGAAGCTCCTTGCAATTGCCTTGATGTATTCGATCGGTTGTCTTTATCTCTAGTGTTATAATATTTAGGTCATTGGAAACAACCAGAAGTGTTCTAGAAATTTAAAACCGAAATCATCATTCATGTCACGGGCGTTTTTATGCCAATTCGAGAGAATTATCGAAATTACGTAATAATTCTAAATTATTAGGCTGTACGGAAAATAATGTTTGATTTTAGTATCAAAATTTTATTCCTGAATTACTGTATTAAAACAGAGTCAGAAGAGGAGATCTAAACATCCAATATATTTCTGCAATCGAGTTACAAGTTTATATGCGCGTTTACCAATAAAAAAATGTTTAGGCGCCAAGAAATCTTTGAATGCAGTTTCTTAATCTTATTTGCTCAGGAATGTCTTTTGGTTTATAAAAAAATCTATCAAGATCCTTAAAAAAGTGGTATCAACGGAAAAAATTTGGATAGGAAAAGTTTTGTATCACAAGACAATGAGCTTCTACAGTGTCATCCTGGCAACAGGTGGCTGGACATTTTTATGAAGCAGAAGTCAACTGTTAAGGGGTCCGCCCCTTTTTATACAAGTGGACTCGCCCAGTGTGTACTTGTACTGCTGCCGGTGAATACCCGGAAGTGAGACAGTGAGAGAGTGAGTGTGAGGTAACCGCTTTGTAGGAGTCACAGTTGCGAGCACGTAGACTCAGAAGGAAGTTCTACTTCGATACTGAATTTCCCAGACTGTATATATATTATTATTGCTACTAACCGCATTTCTGGATCTACTAACCGTATTACCAATTGTATTATTATGTCAATACATTTATTTCCTGCGTTTGTCATTCATTTGAAATCGGATTTCATCTCGGAATCCACAACATCAACTTCATCGGTTAATCAGTGTCGGTCGGGTTTTGATTAAATAAATTTCCATTTTCTCAAGTTGCTGGCAGTAAAGTTTGGCAGTGATGTTCTTGTTAGATCCCAGAAAGTCGTAATGGATAACCCCAATAGTGACCCAAAATCGTTTTTTTTTACAGCGAGGTTCACCGTTTACAACCCCCCGGGGGCGCACTTGAGGTAAAGGGATATGTGTGGAGGCCATTTGTGTGTATAGGGGTGGGGTATAACGGTTAACCCTAGCCTTGAACAGGTTAAGATTGTAATGATCGAGGAAACATCCCGTTGGGAGTCGGTTCCACAGGGAAGTGGTTCGTGGGATGAGGCTGTTCGAATGGAGCTTGCTTCTCACCGATGAAATACGGATGGAATATGAGTGGTTTGCTACTAAGTAAGTGGCATGGCGTATTCTTTCTGTGAATGTTTGCCTAGGTGGCACCAGGGAATGTCGTTCATCCGAGCCCTTCCATTGGAAATAGCGGTAGAGTTGCGGTAGTCTTACCGCATCCCGCCTGTGCGAGATGGGTTGAAGTGTGGAGAATAATTCGTAACCCACAAGGTCTCGGAGACGCTTTTGAACACTAGCAAGGCTAGAGAGTGAGGTCTGAGTAGAGCCCATCCATATATGACAACAGTACTCAAATTTTTGGCCTGATCTGGATCTTGTAAAGGTAGAGGATAGCAGGAGGGGTCAGGTACTTAGTGAAGCGGTACAGGGAGCCGAGAATTTTACTTGCATCCTTAGCAATAGAACGTATGTACGAATTCCGCTTGAGGTCGGGTGTGAGTTTGAGACCCAACAGTTCGTTCGTTCTGATTGTAGTTCAAGTTTACAATCGAAGATGATGGAATGCAACTGGCTTGGTCTTTGAGGCATTAAATGCAACCAGCCAGTTTTTACCCCACTGAGTAGTTTATGCAATATCGGAAGAGAGATCAGTCGTCAGTCTCTGACAATCAAGAGTTTAACAGATGCGCCAGTTTATAGTCGTATCATTGGCATAGATGTTTACAAATGATCTGAGTATATTCTTAAATAATTTAAGATCAAGAGGCGTGACTGCCGAGGTCGCTTGCATTGACCTCTTGTGCTGCATTAATAAGTACCTTCAGAGATCTACCTGCTAGGAAGTATTTTATGATTGAGAAGAACCTTCAGGTGATTCTATAACTAGAGAGCTTGTTTAGTAAGCCTTTGCTGTTGGTATAATTTACATTTTAGAAAAAGTTTGGGTCCTTCATTATTATCAAGTCATTGAGCTGATTGTTTTACATAAAGGATCCATTTCATAACAAGTTTCTATTGGATTAAAAAAAAGTGTCATTCGCAATTCCCATTCGGTAGTTTGTGCGAAACTGGAAGAGAGATTAGTCGCCAATCTCTGACCATCGAAAGCTCTAACAGTGCGCCCGTATAGAGTTGTATCATCGGCATAGATGTTTACAAATAATCTGAGTATATTCTTAGGCAGATCATCTATGAAAATCAAAGAGAAGGTTGGTCCGAGGCGTGACCTCATATCTAGAAGATAATCTCGGATTAGTTAAATCTTCAGCGGGATGAAAACAATATATTGCAAACACAGGAACTAGGAGTGATAGTAAAGTTTCAAGTATTAGTTTGAGCTACGGAGGACAGAACGTAATGGAGAGCCATAACTGTGACGTCATGAATGGACACGACGCACAAAAGAAGAATATATTTCTATTGTGTTAGTTTCTGGTTAGCGAAATCCTGTCTGTTATAAAGGAAAATCCTGTAAATGTAAACAATATTAGCTTTTTCCATATGTGAAAATATTTTAGTTGAGAAAAAAACCCCTCCCCAACGTCATACCAGCCAGTTTATTAAGTAAAGCCAGGCATTAAAACGTTTCATGAGCGTCTTTGATTGTTTTATTTTTGACGGTATATCAACCCTTTGTTGGATATTTAAAGCCGGAACATATTTTGGATTATAAATATAATTTCCTTTTTTTTTTTTTTTTTATAATGGATAATGAACTAACAATTTCTTGAGAATTGTACTACAAGTCCTACGACTATAGCCGAGTGGGGGG
The DNA here is from genome assembly GCA_903632075.3 of Acanthosepion pharaonis. Taxonomy (NCBI): domain Eukaryota; kingdom Metazoa; phylum Mollusca; class Cephalopoda; order Sepiida; family Sepiidae; genus Acanthosepion; species Acanthosepion pharaonis. Next base: position 1,203,186 of record CAHIKZ030000291.1, read on the forward strand.
CGGGAGATCAATTCCTACCTTTCTAATTTCACATTCTGATACACCATTAAACTACACACACATCTTTAGCGAGCCTTAATGATCAAATGAAACGTGATTTCGTATCTAGGAGTCAATTAAGAAATCCTTTCTTTGTCTTGTCTTTGTACCACGTGAGAACTCGGTAGGGACATTGTGGCATAGGTTTTTTCAGGCAAACGTTGAATTCTGTTTACCATGATACACCAATGTTTTGACAGTTTAGAGTCCTTGGTGAGATGCTGGAAAATATGATATTGTTTTTTAAAACTTGACGCATCAATTAATTGGGTCTCTCGAAAGCTTCTAAACTAGCGATTTTTCTTATAGATTTAGGGCCAATTATCTTCAAACAAGGAATTGGATTCTTTGGTTAGTTACTGAAGCTCTTTGATGATTTGCTTTATGTTGATGAAATAAAAGTTTTAGCAAGTGTAGCAACATAAAATTCTGAAATTCTTGGTTGGAACTTTCTTTAAAACTTGTATGTTTTCTAACAATTTATTCTCATCTTCGCTGTACAGGTGGCGCGATTAATAACCACTTGGAATGAGAAATCCAATTTCAGTCAGCCATGAATGGTGAAGAGGCATAATCGCCCAGGCGTGCATCACGCATGGTACTTCATAAAGGAAGGAAGGAAGTTCTCATTTTGGTTGATGAGCAGAGTGTGTCCCTAAAGTGTGAACACAGGCAAAAATGCAAATTTCTAAGAAATTAAATTTTAACGTTTTATTGAATTAGGAAATTAACAAATAACATCTTCAATATGATTTGCATCATTTGTATTGCAAAGGTTGATGCGCTTTCCAAGATTCACGTGAACTTGATGCAATAACTCCACATTACCGTCAATATTAGAACATTCACTTTTTATGCGTTCAACAAAGTGTGTCGCATCTGTGACACCTCGTATAGCAAAAATAATTTCCTTTTGCATTGTTCAATAAAAGTCGGTCTGTAAAAACAAAGTTACAAAACAAGTCAATTCTACTTTCGACAAAACCATGTTTAATCTATGGAAGAAAAATATATAGTTAATGAGATTTCTTTTGAGTTCAGACTTTAGATGTTATACGCACATTATATCGGCCAATTATCGTGTTATTTTGTCCTTATGGCCTCGCATATTGTCCGTTGCTATTCAATCAGGGTTTCACAACATGATCCATGGTTTAAACTAACGAACGATCACTAGCTGACACTAGTATGTGTATATTAGTCCTGGGTGTGACGATAAACTACATCCGGTAGCAAGAACACTCATCGGGAGATTGAAAGTTTTAAGGAGTGTGGAATCACGTATTAATTGCTGTTGTTTTCACGTCCATTCTGACCGGGGGTCGTAGCAACTGTTAGGGTCCCATCTATGGACAAAGTATGAACCCCTAAACAAAAACAAAACAATATGTAGGTATAAAAATACATTTTTATAGTAGAAATACCAGTAATACATTTTTATATAAAAAATGACCAACAATACATATTAAGAGTTAAATGACAACATTTTAAAGCAATATGGTCAGCAATATATTTTATAGTAGAATTACCAACAATATATCTTATTGCAGAATTACGAAGAATACATATTTAAAACAAAATGACCCACAATATATTTTATCTGTAATTGAAGGTATATCATCGCGTTCAAAATATATTTATTTGAAGCTATAAAATCATGTTTAAAGTATTTAGATTTCGGTATTAAAAAAAAATCATATACCGCTAAAGAAAATCAAGCAACCATCGAACCATAATCAACTTGTATAATCCCTGCGCCACCGCCACATTTCAGAGCATAATCATCAGCTATCCGATATCATCAGATATCCTATATCATCAGATATCCTATAACTTCAGATATCCTATATCATCAGATATCCTACATCAGATATCCCATATCATCAGATATCCTATATGATCAGCTATCCTATATCATCAAATACCCTATATGGTCAGCTATCCTATATCCTCAGATATCCTATAACCTCAGATATCCTACATCATCAGCTATCCTATATCATCAGATATCCTATAACATCAGATATCCTATATCATCAGATATCCTCTATCAGCCAAACAACGCACAATCGATGATGGCTAGAATGTTTATAACAACATCTATACCAATCAAGATTAGAAAAATAGTTTCGTAATAATACAAATATATGAAATCTTTTGTATAAATATTAGAATTTTATGCTAAACAGATAATAAAAAAATACACCTTCAAGATATGGACCATCATAGGTTGTCACAGATTCCTTTTTTTATTATTTGTGAATTGGTGTGTTGCAGTTGAGATTCAAAGAATATATATATTGTTGGAAAGAAGTGTAGAACACATTTCGACCTCGTTCCCGTAGATTAAGACCCAAGAATAGAAAGCACAATCTGTCTGTATCTCTGAGATGAGGTATTATGATTATTTGCATTATTTACATTATTCGGACTGCGATGCACATCTTCATTGCCATGTTCACAACGTTTCGGCCGTTGTACGCTGCAGCCTTCTCCAGAGATTGGAATTTCTAGTTCCACTTGTCATGCCTCTTTCTCAGCTATTTCTCTTTAACTCTACTATCCAAGTTTTGGCTCATTACTGCTGGTCACAACTGTTTGCTAAGTCACTGGATCTAACCAACGTCTTTATCTACTGGGCTTATAAACCTAATGTTTTAGCAAACATCATTTTTTTTACCAGTGCTCATATTGCAATTTTTGTTATTATTAATTCATTTTTTTACCAGAGCTTATATTGCAATTTTAGCTGTTATTCATTGCTTTTCTCTAGAACTCATTATTACTGGTTCCCATATTGTAATCATTTCTATGCTTGGTCGGCTCAGGAAATGTTTAGGGCCTAGCATATGGGCTGATTCGTTAAGTTTTCGTATTTTCCAGTGATGCTCTCAGTCTATTAATTCAACTTCATCCCACAGGTGGCGGCGATCTCACTTTTCCCTCCATATGTGGTCAGCTACGTCTGATTTTTCTATTTCCCATTGTGTTATAGCTTTAAGATGAGCTTGTAGTCTTACCTTAAGGTGACGGATTGTTTCTCCTTTGTATTTCATACCGCAACTACACGGGATGGCGTACACTCAGTCATTAGTCATGTTCTCCACTATGGGGGGGTCTTACACGGAAGAAGTGTCTGCGAAGTGTTGAACTACTTTTGAAGATTGGCCTGATGTTATATGAACCACAGATCTCGTGTATTTTCTCCGATAATCTCTTCGCATAGGACAATATACCCCGGTGGATGAAATAAAGGGTTCCGTTCGAAATTCCAATAACCTGGAGAAGGTCGGAGCGTACAACCGCCGAAACGTTTTTGATATGGCAAAGAAGATGAGGATAACAGTCCGAATAATGTAAGCAATCATGTTGCTTAACTCCTAATTTGGGAGAACGAGAGACATATATATATATATATATATATATATATATATATATATATATATATATAGAGAGAGAGAGAGAGAGAGAGAGATAATATTAGTGGTCAGTATATATATATATATATATATATATATATATATATATATATATATATATATATATATATATATATATATATATATATAGAGAGAGAGAGAGAGAGAGAGAGAGATAATATTAGTGGTCAGTATATATATATATATATATATATATATATATATATATATATATATATATATATATATATGAGTTTCCAAGAGGATAGAATCAGTTGAAGACCAGGACAGAGCAAGAAAGTGTAAGTATAAGTGCGCAGGCATGCAGAAAATAAAATAGAACACGTTCCTTAGTATTTTTGTTTTTACTTTTAAGAGGACAATGCTCCATACAGAAGTAGAGCTTATATTATAATATTTTTTGTTTAAAATATGATTTCTTCGCTAGATAAGAGTTCTCATGTTTCAAAAACGAGAGCCGAAACTTATACAAATAATTATTAAAATTTGTTGGATTGTAGTGTTTGGTCGTTTCATCTTCAAGCGAAATTTCCTAAAATTTCGATTGAAGATGAAACGGACTAAACACCACAATTTAACTTAATTTTAATAATTATTTGATGGTTTCGCTCTCGTTTTTGAAGCATAAGAACTCTTATGTAGCGAAGGAATTATATTTTAAACAAAAAATATTATATATATATATATATATATATATATATATATATATATATATATATATATATATATATATTTTTTTCTATGGTCATTAGTGCAAAACTAACCCAGAATTTGAACTTCATTTCTTAAAAGATAGCCGTTAGATTACCTGCACATCTTTAAATATTTTAAAATTATTGCTTGGCTATTTTGGGGCACGGCGAGCAATACGTTTGTAGCTTGAAGCAGTTATTTGCAAACTTATGATCTGAATTATTCACTTTATAATTTTAGATCGATGGAAAAGCGTTAAGCTAAATGTAATATTAGGGACAGTAACAAAAAATAAGAGATATTTGTTGTGTAAATGAAATGTTTTTTACTTTTGTTTTCATCGTGGAGATACGAACTTATTGATGCGTTTACATATACAAGGTCAATTGGAAATAATCCAGCTTTCAAGATCTATAAACAATCAGTGGAAGATTCTTTTTCGTTTGCATTCGTTCTTGGAAAGAAGTGTAGTACACTTTTCGACCTCGTTCATTTACCGCCTGGGACAGGATTATTTTTCTGGCGGAAATTTTGCAAACTCCAATGATAGGGAACTTTTTTTGACTTTATATAGTGACAGAACCTTTTTCCCTGCATCTTAAGCTAAGCTAGATGACTTTTGGGATTTCAAACCAACGTTAACTTTAGGCTGACGCCGGAAAGAAGTAGGAGCAGAAAGATAAGACGGCAAGCTGAACTGCTGTATGAATTATTTCCTCTTGCATTGTTCGATAAAGGTCGGTATGCAAGCCATCAACATTACTCGTGGGAGTAGCGTAAAATCATACATCTAAAGTTCTATATACAATGTGTGAATGGTGACTGTCATTAGCTTAGAATCATCATAGGGGAAGGAATTACTAGCTCTGAACGTAGTAGAATGGTAGTCATTTCAATACTTGTAAAATTCTGTAGCATGTTATTATTCTTTCTTTGTTCTAATTCTATATTTATCTTGTTTGATTTAAGCCTTTTCCCTCATTTCTCTCTTCCGATTCTACCTCCCTTTCATCTAAGCCTTTTACATCGTTTTTCTTCGTTGACCTAATCATCTTTCTCTTTTTCGATCTAAGCGTTTATTCAATCGATATGTCCTTTGATCTGCGCCCATTTACTACGTTTTCTTTTTTGACCTATGTCTCTTTCGATATTTCTTTCTTTTGACGTAAGGCCCTTTCAACGTCATTGTTCGATAATCAAAGCTTCTTACCATATTTCTCTCCTTTGAAGTAAGCTTTATCTACATTTATCAGTTTTGATCTAAGCCCTTTTCCGCGTTTTCTTCGTTGACCTATGACCCATTCCCTATTTGTCTCCTTTGATCTTAGTTATTTTTTCATGCTTTTCTTTGATGATGTAAGTTTCTATTCATATTACTCTCCTTTGATCAAAGGCTTTTCCCTATTTTTCTCCTTTAATCTAAGTCACTTTCCATATTACTCTCCTTTGAAGTAAACCTTTCCTCACATTTAACAAAAGTCTCAATCCACTTACCTATCCTTTGACCTTGACCATTATCAACATTTATCTCTTTGGATTTAAGTCTAATACCACCTTCCTCTCCTTTGATCTATGATCTTTGCCATATTGTTCTGCATTGATCTAAGTCACTTCCACATTTCTCTCTTTTGATCTAAATCTCTTTCCATATCACCCCTTTGATCAAAGTCCCTTGTCACCTTTCTGTAATTATGTTTCTACTCTTAACACTTGTGTCTCCACCTCTCTCATTTAGTTTTAATTTTTCTTGATCTTTCATTTAATTCTCTGTCCATCTCTCCACCCATTAGTCGATGTTTTTTATATCTTTTTATTGTCAATCTAAACATTTATCCACTTTTTTGTCGTGTGGATCTAAATCACTGAAACAATTCTACACATGAAACATAAACTCACAAGAGTAATGGATGTCTTAGAAAAACTGTAAAACCATTTTGAGTTTTCCATTTTCTTTATCCATCAGGTTTTCAGCGTCTTACAGGTAATGTTTACTCTCTTCTTCGTTCCAGATTAACTTGTTTAATTTAGGTTTCCGTCCTAATCCTTTAGCAACGATCACTTATTTAGTGTACATTAAGCTTATTTCCACTGATAGTAATCTCTGGTAGGTCTTGCATTTCGATTAGAATTATCTCGCTCTAACGGACAAATACATCCGGAGATAAACCACGAAATTGTCGCCAGCTTCTCTCTATTTTTGTATAATAACTTAATACATTGTTTATTAGCAGACAAACCATTTCATAACCTAATTATGAAGCCGCTTCTTTACGCGCCAGTTTTCTGATTGTTTGCTTGTTGGCAATTATTTATTGCCAGTTTGTAAAATAAATATGCATGGCAAACAGACGGGACTAGCGAAAGAGAATTGAATTTCACAATCAATAGATGTTATCTCTGAAATGTGAGATTCCGATTTGCTTTCTTGTCATATCGATCGCCGTATCGTTAGTTTTGTTTCTCCGTAGCCAAATAGTTTTACTGATGAATCAAATATATACAAAACGTTCTCTAAAATCATATCGGAATTAAAATACTTCTGATGGAAGGTGCTAGATATTTTTCAATTGAAATCTGTTTCACCTTTGTTGTATGTATTTATATATAAGTATGTGTTTACTTATACGAAGGTACGTCAAAAATTATCTGCACTTTCGCCATAAAATATAAAGAGTGCAGATGATTTTTGAGTTTCTTATATATATATATATATATATATATATATATATATAGTCATCCACAGACAGAGAGGGGATATCAGTGTGGCTAGGCGTCCGATTGCTTCAAGAAACCCCACTGATTTGATATCAGTCATATATCTTAGTCCTAGGCCATCGTCGCACGGCAGAAAGGAAGGCAGTTTTAACGTTTTTTTTCTATACGAAATACGACAGCGGAGAACTCAATTCGTACTTGAAGAGTAATGCTTAATAGCAGTAGGAGCTGCTGTTTTTAAAACTCCATTTCTCTCGAGAGCTATAACCAGATTTCCGGGAGCATATATTGTGATGAAGACTATTTAGCTGTATCACAGCTCCTTAGTGTGGTCAGATGCCCGATTGCTTTATGCCGTGATCGAAACTCGACTTATTTGACATCAATCTCTAGGCCATCGTCGAAAGGAAGGGAATTTTAACGCTTTTTTTTTCTATACGAAAATACACCAGCGGCTCGGAGAACTCAATTCGTACTTGAAGAGTAATGCCAATATATATATATATCAGGTACATACATATACACATGTACATACAGGCAAAGAGACTCACGCGCGTGCACACACACAGACATATATATATAATGGATAGGTTGTATAATGAAAAAAATACACAAAAGTGTACCAATATAATGAGTACGATAAACATATATTAACTATATGACAGGAATGAAGTACAGTGGGAAATGTTTTATTTTCGAAAATTTCGGACATATCTGTGTCCTTCATCAACTGTCAGAATTACTCACTGAAAGATGTTTGGTAGATGGCGGTATTTTCCAGGGGAAATAGTACTATTAGTATAAACCAGATCACTGCCTGATACATTGATGTGCAAAAAGGTTTTATGAAAATAAATTCTGATCGGTCTAAATGTGTCAGGTAAGTCTATTGCTACAGTGTGTGTGTTGTTGGTGGGGGGAGCGAGATTGTAAACATTGATGAATAGATCTATAGTTTGGGGAAGGGGGAAAGACATCTCACGTGTAGAATAAACAATTGGTAGATCACGTGGTCGAATGTTGAAAGACGAAACTATGGTTAGAATACGTTATGATGAAAAGGAAGAAAGAGAAAGTGAAAGAAAGAAAACAAGAGGCAAAAAGGGAATATCTAATAATAGTAAAAGTAAATGAAATAAAATAAAATGAAATTAAATAAAAATGAAGGAACAAAATTAGAGCCAAAAATGGAAATCTGTTGTTAAAAAAGGTTTAATAAAGTAATTGAGAAGAAAAAGTGTGTACATATATAGATCCACATGCGTACATATATGCACATACCAGTATTTAAATATACACAAGCCCGTATATATATATATATATATATATATATATATATATATATATATATATATATATATATATATGAATGATTGATTCCTGTAGTTCACTGCTGCTAACAGGCAGGGATTATTTTTCTCCTGATGATGGCCATGATGGCCGAAAGTAGTCGAGGAATCTAATCGAAATAATAAAACAAAAATATGAATATAAAACCCAGTGTGACTAAAAATTTAAAATTTTTATTTTGCTAATATTTTTATTGTTTAAAACACACAGACACAGACAAACACACGCACGCACACACACAAACACACACACACACACATATATATATATTTATGCGCGGAACTTAGTAGAAAGTGTTGAATATCTTTTATAAATCTAACATATTCAGTTGTATGGATATTAGTTTGCAACTGTGGATTTCACGCTTTTGAGTAAAAGAATTGATTCCAATTGCTATCTGTTTATAATGCAATCCACCATAAATAAATAATCAATGACAATAAGCATAAATAGAGCCACTTGTGAAAAAATAAACCAGTTTGTCTGATAATCACAAAAGTGTAAAACGCATGATCACAAATTAATATCCATTCAACTGAATATATATATAAAGATATTTTTGTAGGTACAAAATTTAATGATCGAAATAAAAGTATAAAATTTAATATTACCAGACATATTAAAACAATATTAAATAATAAAAAAAAAAACAAAAAAAACTCAACAACAAGGTGGAGGGGAAGCAACCGGTTTCGCTCCCGCTCGTCAGGCTTCCACGGGAGATTCAATATTAAAACAAGTTCCTTCTTGCATATACAAACATATATATATATATATATGCGTAATTTTTTTTTTCCCACCTATTCACATTGTACATTTCTCTGTTTTAATATTGAATCTCCCGTGGAAGCCTGACGAGCGGGAGCGAAACCGGTTGCTCCCCCCCCTTGTTGTTGAGATTTTTTTTTTTTTTATTATTTAATATTGTTTTAATATGTCTTGTAATATTAAATTTTATACTTTTATTTCGATCATATATATATATATATATATATATATATATATATATATATATATATATATATAAACATTATGACTATTGACAAGCATACACAACAAATTTAATCCTTGTATATTGAACCTTTTCGAAATGCTACTAAGGTCCAATAAACTTGAATATCAAACGCTTAACACCTTGTCATGAACTGCTTAACCGTTTGCTGTTATTAGCTACGTTCACTGAACTATGGCAACTCCAATTTTCTCAATATTTTCATCAATATTTAGCGCACAAATCACTCTGTCTGAGTACGAGAACATAATCAACCAATCAGATAGCATTTTAACATAATCAACCAATCAGATTGCATTTTAATATAATCAACCAATATGATTGCATTTTAACATAACCAACCAATCAGATTGCATTTTAAACAGCAATTGGAGTCATATTTTTTTACGCATTAAACGGAAAGAATTCTCCAATTCAAGTCAGACGCCAAAAAATCATGTCAAAATTACACGTCACTCCATCGCAATTTAACTTTTGGAAAATGTCTTAATTATTCCACTCCATGCAAGGCTATAATGCCACTAAGAAGCAAAGGGTCACTGAGAATTAAAGAAAACGATAAAGATTATTAGTAAAGAGAAAGGGAAATACAAAACGGCATTCAGGAAGAGAAGATAGCGCTTGATGTTGCATTTGAATTTTTAAAGAGCCTAGGGAACAGCTAATCAAAAAGTTTCGCATGAAAGAAGAGAGAGAAAAAACTATAACATTTCAATGTTTACATCTAAATATTTCAAAAGTAAAATTTTGAGATCTATTTGCCAATTTCGTCGTACGCTTAAACTCCTTCGATCGAGGAACAAACGAAGAAGGTTCGTCGAAACAAACAAAATAATATAGCAAATGTATAGGGAAGCAGTGGGAAAGTAAGGTTGAGAGACAATTATAGACCATGCCTTGTATTTTGTCAAGAATCTCTATAGAACAGCAAACCTGATGTGGCAGCAATATTCAATCCATATTACACTTGCGATGTTTTCATTTAAAATTACGGATCTACTTGAAAAGACAAATGAAAGTGGATGAAAAAAGAAGAAACTAAATATAAATTAAAACTTAAATAACATTTCTTTATCATACAAAGAAGTGTGTTAATGGATCTTAACCCTGACAGATACAATAAACTATGGGCCGTGGAAATTGTACATATAATCTATGGTCCCACATAATCATCAAAAGCTCAATACTGTAAAAAAAATAGGATCACACAGACATAACTTCTATTTTGTGCAACAATAGGCTCACATGAACATCAAATTCAAATTCCCACATTAGCATTTATTAACCAATCAGTGAGACGTTGGCAAAAACGGCTTTCAAAAAGCAGACAACATTCTCATCGTTTGCTACAAAAGTTTAAAGGCTTACAGAAAATGATTAACACACTTTCCCCCGCTTCCAAAAATAGATATTAAAAATTGAGAAATTTATTTATTAACCGAATAATTTTCTGAGTTTAGTAAATGTAGCATCTAAATTCCTGTGATCAAATTTTTTCTTATAAATAGCGTAATGTAAATTAATATTGTTTAGCCTTTCAGTTTAACTTCAACTGGGACAGGTGAATAATACTGAATACTCAAATTTTCACATACTTAAATTAACTTATTGAGTGATAAGTTCCTTCTTGTAAATTATTTCTCGATTTAAGGTATTTTAATAAACCAGTTATATTAAAAATACCCGAGTGTGATAGATAAACAAACAATTAATGTAGCAGTATTAATCATGCAAAATTTATCGGCTAACATTTTGCCTGACAGCAAACTACATTAGAAACGTGAACAAAATATAATGTAATTCATGGATTTTGATGTGACGAATTCATATACATGTTTCACCGTATGTTAACACATTTTTCGTATGAACTTTGTTTAAGAGGAACTTTCTTCTTTATGCTTAAAAGGAAACAAAGATTATTTTTATGCCCAATAATAAAATTATTTCCATTTGCAACCGGTGTTTGATGATAATTTCTTTTCTTCGATTTCCACCCACGTTTTACACTACATATGTATGTGTATGTGTTTGTATATGTATATGTATGTGTGTGTAGTTGTATATGTATATGTGTGTGTGTGCGCGTGTGTGAGGAAAAGAAGAGACGAAAAGTTTAATAAACATCGCATTTTGCTGACGACTATAGACCTCAGCTTTTCATGTTAGAATGTGTGTAAAGATATGTATAAAAAAATTCATTGTGATTTTTTTAGGATAAGACAGCCAGTAAATTAAATTACCTTATCTGATCCAACAACCAGAAATCGCTTGTTTATACATATATAAAATAATACTATTTCCAATGGAAATTACCCCATCTACAAATCATCTGTCGGTAAGTAATTCTGACAGTTGATAATGGACACAGGTATGTCCGAAATTCTCGAAAATAAAACCTTTCCCACCGTGGTTCATTCCTGTCATATAGTTAATAAATGTTTATCGTACTCATTATATTTGTACCCTTTTGTTTGTCCTTTTTCATTAACCACCTATCCATTTCAAAACACACACAAATATATATATATATATATATATATATATATATATATATATATATATATATATATATAGATAGATAGATAGATATATTGTTTTATTGTATGCTATATTTATATGGTTAAAATGAGCAATATCAAGAATAGAGCGTATGTAAATATAAAAATGGACATTGAGGATAACACTCAGCATCGACGGTGTGCTTCATGTTGAAATGTTCTATTCAGTCCATGTGTGTTTTAGCTTGACTATGCTGGTATATAGTGCGGTATGGGTAAGTGTATTGTATTCTCGTAATTGTTAGTGGGTGTGCGGTAATTGTTATGCTTCAAATTATTCTAGAGATTATTGTGTAGAAATAATTGTGGGTTCGAATATAGTCATTTCAATGGTGTTCTTTCTTAACTTTTTTTTATTCATTATTTATAATTGGTTATTTTATAATTTGGTGTTGTTTAATATTACATTAAATTGTGTTTAAGTGTACATTGGTAGTTTGTTGATTTGTCTATTATTTACTTAATTTGTTTATTTGGCTTTTTTGTTTATTTTATTTTATGTACTATATTTTGACTTTATTCATTTATTTTCCATATTCGTTTTCGATATTTAAATAAAGTAGTAAAAATGTATTTTTTTGTCTACATTTTGTGATGATTTCTGATTAATTAGGAATTTGTGTTGGTCTGGGAAGAGAAATATAGCTATTTTCTTCTACAGACAGAATTTACAGATTTTGAATTTATAGGAGTAGGCTGATGCTGTTTTCCGTATTTTTTCATGATATTTTTGGCGTGATTTATTCTTTGTTTTTAATGTCTCATTTATTTTTTAGAAAGTATTGTGATGTTCACTTATTTACTTTTTGTAAAGGATGTTTTACGTACGTGTTTTTTTTTATTTTCACGGTCCTTCAGTTATCCTATATATATATATATATATATATATATATATATATATTCTTCGTTATCTGCGGATTTCTCACTGGCTTGTTATATTACATTGTTTTGAAAGCAATTACCGTTTAATGGACATTCTTTTTTTTGCTCTGAAGTTACAGTTGGGTTTAATTTGTGCGGGTCGTTTGTTGGTTAGTTTTCCTGTTGTGCTTTTTTCTTATTATTTTCGTCATATGCTTTGTGACAATGTAGCTGAGTTTTACTGTCTTTTTGTTGAATATTTTGTCGAGAGTGCTTGAGGGGGAAGTGTTTATGTACGAGTTCAATGAATGTTTTTCCAACATTTGTTTTTTATGTTTTTATTGTAATATATGTACCTTTACGTTGGTTGAATGTGACATGTAGGAAATCTACTTCTTTTAGGTTTGTTTATATGTCTATGCCGAATCCCATATTTTTGGATATTTTTATGATTATTTTTCTGGTTTTGTCTGTTTTTTTTCTGTTAGCTTTTTGGAGGTTTATGAGACCGTCGTCCCTCTAAAGTCTAAAATATCATTTTTATTGATTATATTACTTAGTAAATGTACACGTGTAAGGTGACAGGTTTCTCTACCATCAAAGCTTCCCTTTATAATGTCAAATTATTCTCTCTTTATCTATTCTTTGTTCTCGATTAATAATAACTCTCGGGATTATTTAATGATTTTTACTCTATTTGTGTTCATTTTTATTTGTATTTTAACTAAGAAAACTACCTTATATAGCATGGATTTTGTCATGGAATGGTTGATATTTTTTTATCTAGTTGTATAAATTCTGAACCACGTTTAATTTTTAAGTTATGGAACCGGTCTATAGTTATCTTGTGTTTTTCTACTGGTTTACTCTTAACTTTTTCCTTTGAGTTAATAATGAGACCTAGCTGCCAATTTAGTACTGCATTTAAATTCGTGAATCGTATCACAAAAGAGGAGAGCTCATCAGAATAATTACCGTGAAAATATTTTGCAGAAGACGCTGGGTTACGGCGGCGGAAACTGAAGCCGAGATGCCAGGTCAGAGCCGATAACGTTGACAATCCTTCTTTGGATTTTGTCAAGTAACATTGCAAAAACACCGTGTTGCCTAGATGTTACACAAGATCGAAAGTATGAGGCAGTCTTTGAGGATCGAACTCACTACTCAACCGTAATTGATATAGCGAGACGAGCTTGTTAACCATTAGACCATGTTGAGGTGCTCTAAATAATTTTCCGGTATAGCCTAGGTGTAACACAAAGTCGAATGCATCGGGCACTACCCAGTCAAAATTGATCTAGCTTGACAATAATATTTTGAATTCCAAAAATCATTTTCGCTATACCCATGCACCTTCGGCTTTATGTATTTCATTTTAAATTATCTATCTTCATAATTACCATTTGTCTAGTTTTTGTCGTCTCCAATTCGTAGGTCTTATTTTGGGTTATTCCTCTTGTTTCCGACTACACATTCGATTTTTTTTACAACTGCTTGTTAGTCCTTTCTTCTCGCTTTCTTTTATTAACTTGTCTCGAATTTGCTGTAGATTTCTAACTAGCTATTTTTGAACAGACCATCCAATTAGTAATATGCGCAATTTTTGCTTTATGTACAATTAGTTTTCTATATCGAGGCGAGAATATTTTCTCATTCAGCCGGAAGTTGCATTATTTAAATTTCATATCTGAATTCTAAGATATTTCTCTTAGTAAGTCGTCATTAATGGGTGTATTTTTGAAAAACAAGGTTTATTAAGAACAATTAGCATTGAAATGTGCTTGACAAAATTACTGCGAAATAGAAATGCATAATATCTGATTCTTCGCAGCGACTGACTGTTAGCGAATATGTTAGCAAATTTAACGACATTCACTTGATAATTTCAAAATTAATTTACTTCATTTGAATAATATAAGAATAGAAATGTCTCGTCATGTTAATACAGTCTCCAAATATAATCATTTAATAAAAATGAGAACTAGATAATAAAACGAAGTAAGATTGTAATGGCTGGCGATATTGATATTGTTTTGATATTGATCTTTGAGAAAGCAAGGTAATAAAATCACTAAAACGCTAATGAGAGCGAATGAAACAGAGACAAGAATAAAAGAAAAGTTTTCAAAGAGAGAAAAGATTGACATTTCAACTAAATGTCTGAAGAATCTAGTTGACAAGAAAGCAAAAGGCTTGAAGAGAGTTGTACAAAAAAGAAATGCAAGAGAAAGAAACAATTACGAAAGAAATTCCGGTTATATCTGGCAATTCTAGCAATGAAAATATGAGACCTTTATACCAATCAAGTATTGCGCTTATTTTCTTTAAGTCGAGGTCCCAAAGAATTAAGTCTCGTCAGAATAATTGCAATCAAAATTATTTATAGAAAAGTCACAGGAAAAATATTTTATGATATCAAGAAAATGGCTGAATTTGAAAATCCAGACAATTTTCTTGTGGTATACGATTCGACATAGATTTCGCATGGAACAAGGATCTTTGTCTTGGGATAAAGAAATATAATTAGTGTGGGAAACAAGACGCGTCCTTTCTTTAGGGTATCCTGTAGCTGAAAAGAGAAAGACGTCTTTTTGATCCAAGGACTAAGAAATCTTCTTGGAGGCCAAGCAAGATGTGTCTGATCTTTTAGACATCCTGTGGCTGAAAAGAGAAAGACGTCTTTTGATTCAGGAAATAGGAAATTTCCTGGAGGACAATCAAGTTGGGTTTGGTATTTTAGTAATCCCTTTGCCTGAAAAGAGAAAGACGTCATTTGATCCAGGGACGTCTGTTAGTCCGGAGACTAAGATATTTCCCTGGCGGACAAGCAAGAGGCGTCTGGCGTCTGACGTCTGTTGGTCCTGACTAAAATTTCCCTGGAGGACAAAGGCGTCTGGTCTGGTCCTGTTGGGAGACTAAGATATATCCCTGGAGGACAAGCAAGAGGCGTCTGGTCTGTTAAGCTGAAAAGAGAAAGACGTCTGTTGGTCCGGAGACTAAGAAATGTTCCTATAGGGAAAACGAGAAACGTCTTGTCTTTACAACATTCTGTAACTAAAAATAAAAAGAAGAGAAAGAGACAGAGAGAATTTGTGTGGTTTCCTTTCATACTGCTTTTTACAACGCTACTAGTGTGCCTAAACAAATTCCCCGTACAGAAAAAATCGCTAATCTCACAGACATGGATTTTCCTCCCATATTTTCTAGCCTATAAAGTTTGGGCTCAGATAAATGTTTAGATCACAGCTGCTAATCTTTACGACATTAAATCTGAGATTGTTACAACGCAATTTTCCGAAATATTTCGGCTTGTGTCAAACTTATATATTCTTAGGAAAGATAACGAATGCTGCCAGGCAAAGGTTTTTTGCATTTATAAAAGAGTTACATTCTTATTTTTTTTTATAGTTTTTTTAATCTGTTTATATGAATAATAGACAAAACTTAAGAACTGAAATAACGCACGTGTGGAAGGTACAATGTTGTTATAAATGGAGTTTATTTCTTGTTTGAGCGTCTATAGAAAAATACAAAGAAACTTTCTTTACGTCTTTTCCCGCTATTTCTTCATTAGATTTAACATTACAGGAGGAAGTAAGCGTTTGTTCGGTAAATGAGAAAAATCGTATTCTTGTTTGTAATGATTGCGATGTAAAGTTCTAGAAGAGAAGAAAATATTTTCTGAAATTTGCTATAATTTTTCTGTGTATTTCTCCCATAAATATACAACAGTTTTATTTAATGCTCATATATTTAAAAAAAAATAGCTTCAATTCCAAAACACTCACTGGAATGGTAAATGGTCTTAAACTGAATTATCTGAATTGCAAGATTTACCAAATTTTCCCAGGTTTATTTTATGAGTAAGTTTTCAATGAAGGAAAGAAAATAAATATTTTTGTATACATTTTGTAGAATATGTGTTGTATGAAACACATAAATATTAGGTGGAAATTTTGAAACAAACTTGCAAAAGACTGTTCTCGTTTTGGTTTCCATCTTCACTAGTCAGATTAAGGTTAGTTAGGTGAATATTGAGTATGGAAAATTTACAACCGATTTGACAAAATCTAGGCTTTTGTAAATAATTTCTAATTTCACCCGAAGAAATGCAATAAAAACCACTCCGCTGCATAGGGTTACTGAGGGTGAAAGAAACAAATAGCACGGTAACAAAACAGTATAAGGTAGACAGAAGATGACGACTGGCAGTTTCAGGTAGAAAGAATATTACGACTGGCAGTTTCAAGTAGAAAGAATATTACGACTGATGAAGACGAGCAGTTTCAGGTAGAAAGATGACGATGACTATAAGTTTCAGATAGAAACAAGATGACGACTGGTAGTTACAGGTATACAGAAGATGATTAGCAGTTTCAGGTAGAAAAATGACGCCTATTAGGACTTTCAGGTAGAAAGAAGATGACGACTGGACATTACAGGTAGAAAGACGTCGACGACTAGCAGTTTCAAGCAGAAAAAAGATGACGACTGGAAGTTTCAGGTAGAAAGATGATGATGACTAGCAGATTCAAGTAGAAAAATGACGATGACTAGCAGTTTCAGGTAGAAAGATGACGACGACTAGTAGTTTCAGGTAGAAAGATGACGACTAGCAGTTTCAGGTAGAAAGAAGATGAATGGCAGTTTCAGGTAGAACGATGATGATGTTGACTAGCAGTTTCAAGTAGAAAGATGACGACGATGGGCAGTTTCAGATAGAAAGAAGATGCCGAGTAGCACTTTCAGGCAGAAAGATGATGATGACTATCAGTTTCAGGTAGAAACAAGATGACGACTGGTAGTTACAGGTATACAGAATATGATGACTAACAGTTTCAGGTAGAAAAATGACGCCTATTAGGACAGTCAGGTAGAAAGAAAGATGTCAACTGGAAAGTTCAGGTAGAAAGACGTCGACGACTAGCAGTGTCAGGTAGAAAGATGTTGATGACTAGCAGTTTCATGTAGAAAGATAACAACAACTAGCAGTTTCAGGCAAAAACAAGATGACGACTGGCAGTTTCAGGTAGAAAGAAGATGACGGCTATCAGTTTCACGTAGAAAGAAGATGAAAGCTAGCAGTTTTACGTAGAAAGATGACGACGACTGTCAGTTTCAGGTAGAAAGAACCTAAAGACTGGCAGTTTCAAGTAGAAAGAAAATGATAACTATCAGTTTCTGTATATATAGTGACTTTTTAAGTTTCCATACATAATTATCACCTTCTTCAAAACCTTCTGGCAGTTCTATGAATATTTCATAGTCGATGGCAGCGTTCAAAAATAAGCTGCTTTAACATCTATATGGTGTATATCCATACCATAATGTGCGGCCATTTGCATCAAAATTCTAATTAAGACTAAATGTTTCTACATAAGTCATCCCCCCTTATAATCTTCCCCATATATCTACGAAAATCCATTAGCTAAGCTACAAAACGAGCCTTGTACACTGGCGATCCATCCTCAGTTCGCTTTACAGTATAAACCCAACGGCTGCCGATAATATTTTTATCATCCGGGGCCTTTTTTTAATTCAAAAGTGTCCTTTGATACTAAAGGTTTAATTTCGTTTTTTTTTTTTTTGCATGGCAGCTATCCACCGTTTGGAATTGACAGAATGTATGGCTTCTTGATAGTTCTTTATTGTACCGAATAACAACAGTCAATCTCGCAGGTATTACATTGATCCATTTCAAAATAGTCTGGCTTTCTTCTATTTCTTGTCGGATAACGCGGAATTTTTCGTCCTCCCCCCTTATTAGAGGTATTTCTTTTAACTCAAGTTTTGCGTCTGATTTTTCCTCGTCTACTTCATCTGGTATAACACCTTCCTTTGATTGTGGATTTTGAACGGGTTTCCTACTTATAGGCCCATAATTAGGCCATACTAGTTCGGGTTGGACTAGTTCCTCGCAGTTATTGTTTTTTTCTTCGGGTTCATCCCCTGTCTCAAAGGAATTTGTAAATCTGACGCATCTGATCTTCCTTATTTTTCTTTTAACATCCGAATTATTACAGTGGCCTAATATTTTATACCAAGTCCTGAAGTCGTGTGTGGCTGTCTTTGCAGACGTAATACTTTTCAAATAATACAAGCGTCCATTTTGCTGTATATTAAATTCAGTTCCGTCTGGATATATTAACTTTGAATTGTCTCGGTGAAAATTGACTTTAACACCAGCTTTAAATCCAGATTGTACCGAAAAAAAATATTTTGTTTAAATTTAGGAATATATAAACCCCTTTTTAACAAACATTTACAAATATTTACTTTAGTGTCTCGCAAATAAATGCAGGCATCGCCTCTTTTTAAAACTAAATTATTAGCTCTGGTCCCGTCAGCTAACTCGATAACATGTGGGTCGGGCTCAAAGTTGGTGTCAAAATTAATAAATTTTGTTTCATCTGTAATTACATGATTTGTCGCACCCGTATCGACTAGGTACGACCTATAACCATTGGCGACAGTATCTTATTCAAAACGACAAAGCATATGTTCGTCCATTCAATCTTTTTGAGTTATGATTGTCGTGAATGGTTTGAATGTCGGTGTTAATCCCTTTAAAACTATTAGCAGCCCATCCGAGATAGTCTCACCTGCAATTTTTAAGGCATTTGTAACATTCTCCGCTCGGATGATATAATCAGTTATAAATTCATTTTCTCGTCTCTTTAATGCGGTTAGTTCCGTATATAAAGCAATAATTTTAGGCTTACCTTTTGACAAATAGTGTTCACGCAAAATTTGTCGAGCTCGCCTTCCATTGTCCTTGGCCTCTCTCATCCAGGAATTGTATTAATTCAGCGAACACGGTCGCATTTCTTTCCATAAAATCATCATCCCCTTTCTGGTCGTCTTTGCAAAAGATGATGTCATGGAGTTTTTGTATTCTGAGGTAGCCTAAGAACTTCGTCTCCCACAATTCATATCTCGATTCATTCCCGTCAAAATATAGTCGTGGTCTGCGCTCATAACCAATGTTGTTCATGATGACGGTCGTCTTCAAGTATAGAATCCAGAGGTTATCAGTGAATATTTTGAAGACAGTAGGGAAGCGTTGTTCAGGTTAGCAGTGGATATTTTGGTAAAAGTAGCAGAGCGTAGTTCGTCATTCTAGTTCTCTTCGCCTGACAAGCTGGACTGGACATTCGGGTAGAGTGAACAAAAATTGCCGCCTTTATACACGACGAATTGAATGTTCTACGCCTTCTGATTGGTTAACCTTCTATTGGTGGACTATAAAGGGAGTTAAGTCATTTTGACTGGCTCACTAGTTATATGTATATATGTCCGTGTCATGGGGGGCTGGGAATGCCGCACCTTATGAGTCACATCCGTGCCTCTAGGTTGGCTTTCCTACGCCGCGCATTGACTAGGGGAGATCCGATTCTGGAGGGGATTGTTAGGGACGCCTTCCCTAGCCTTACTATCAGTCCCCCCATCTCGAGGGCCGAGCGCCGTTGTAGGCTCCGGGAAGAGTCGGATTTCATCCACGAGTGTCAGTTGGCCTTGAGGGCCATTCCCCGGTCCAGTGACCTTTCACGGCCTAGGAAGGTCTTCTATCGTGGTTTAGTGGAGGGTCGCGCGAAGGATAAACTACGTGATACGCTCGGCTTGTCGGAGGAGGAGTATCGCTCCTATTGGTCTTAGGCGCCAGCGGCGGATTACCTCAGTAACCCTGAGTTTTCGCTTACCTGGCGATTGGCTCGGAATCGGCTGCCTCTCAATGACAAGGCTTTCATATGGGGTTTGGCGGATTTGCCAGACTGTGAACAGTGTGGTCTTGGTTTAGAAGAAACGGCTGCGCACGCCTTCTACCATTGCCCCAGGTCCGCCCTTATGGGACCATGTCGGCGAGCTGACGGCTCGTCTCGCTCCCGAACAGCTAGTGTCCATGGATCGCGCATACGCGTGTGACAATGTGTCGCCCCTGTATTCCGGGAGAAACGAATGGTGTTTCTGATGCTGATGGCCACGGCTCGAATGGTGATTTGGACGACGCGAATGGAGGAAGTCTTGCGGGGCAACCGTCTTTCTTATCAGCATCTAAATCAATTCTTTGAGCATCAGCTCAAGATGAAGATTAGATCTGATAGAAAACGATTGCATTCGACAGTCTTCAGCGAAAGGTGGGTAAAAGTAGCAAGCCTGGTTCGTGTGACCGGGGCTAGCCTTGATTTTTTCTTTTTAAGTCAACCTATAGCACATCGGGGTGGCTTCCTGCGGAACCCTCCCCTTGGTTAGGTTAGACAAGCTTCAGTGTACCTAGTTAATGTGAGTAAGTGTTGTTCTGGCCTGTATCCCGGCTGCTCTTTGGTTATGGTCCAAGTCGAGATTCCCAACCTCCCAGTTTGTTTTGGTCCTCTTTTTATCTTGACTGGGTCAGGTTTATACTACCCATTCCGGCATAATATTTTATCCTTTCCCACTCCCTTAGCGAGAGCGCTTCTTGATTCTGCCCTTTGGGCAGAATACAGCGCAACCTCTCTGTTTTGAGGGTTGGACGGTCCCTACTAACATATGTTATGTTTAGTTTGAATGTTGTGTTTATTTTTAGTTATTATTGGGTTCATCTCCTTCCCTTGCATCCTATCATTATTATAATTTTATGTATAGCATTTTATGTATCATCAAATTTTTATGGATTGGGGCGCGTTTTGGTAGGTCCCCCTTGTGAGAATCCGGTATTATGGTGCATGAAGGTTTGAATGGTGATGGACAAGTTCTTGTGGTGAATGAGTAAATTGTAACGTATGAATGGGTCGTGAATCAGATTAGCTAGGTATAAGATAGTTAGTGAAGACCAGCCTCTACTCCCTCCCCTTTCGGCCTTGTGCCACAATTCCTTGTATTTCACAAGAATAAATATCCTAGTTATATGTATATATACACAAAAACTGCAACAGACTATCAGATTCATATAGAAAGAAGATGACGGCTAACAGTTTCAGGTAGAAAGGTGTTGAAGACTAGCAGTGTCATTTAGAAAGAAGATGACGACTAGCAGTTTCAGGCAGAAAGTTGACGACGACTATCATTTTCAGGTAGAAAGAAGTTGACGATTGGCAGTTTCAGGTAGATAAATGACGATTGGCAGTTTCAGATAGAAAAGTGACAACTAAAATTTTCAGTTAGAAAGATTACGGTGACTAGCATTTTCAGGTTTAAAGATGACGACGACTAGCAGTTTCAGATAGAAAGAAGATGCCGTCTAGGAGTTTCAGGTAGAATGATGTCGATAACTAGCAGTTTCAGATAGAAAGAAGATGACGCCTCGCAGTTTCAGGTAGAAAGATGTCGACAACTAGCAGTTTCAGGTAGAAAGAAGATGACGCATCGCAGTTTCAGTTAGAAAGATGTCGACAACTAGCAGTTTCATGTAGAAAGAAGATGACGCCTCGCAGTTTCAGGTAGAAAGATGTCGACAACTAGCAGTTTCAGGTAGAAAGAAGATGACGACTGGCAGTTTCAGGTAGAAAGATCACGACGACTAGCAATGTCAGTTAGAAAGATGATGACGACTAGCATTTTCAGTTTGTAAGACTGCGACGACTAGCAGTTTCAAGTGGAAAGAAAATGATGACTATCAGTTTCAGGTAGAAAGAAGATGACGACTTGCAGTTTCAGGTAGAAAAATTATGACGACTGGCAATTTCATGTAGAAATATGACGAAACCTAGCATTTTCAAGTAGAAAGTTGACGCCTGGCAGTTTCAGGTAGAAAGATGTCGACGAATTGCCGTTTCAGGTAGAAAGATGATGACGACTAGCAGTTTCAGGTAGAAAGATGCCGATGACTGTCGGTTTCATGTAGAGAAATGATGACGACTGCCACTTATAGGTAGAAAGAAGATGACGAGTAGCATTTTCAGGTAGAAAAATGATGACGACTAGCAGTACAGGTAAAAAAAGATGACGACTAGCAGTTGCAGGTAGAACGATGACAACGACTAGCTTTTTCACGTAGAAAGAAAATGACGACTGATCGCTTTAGGTAGAAAGAAGATGACGACTGACAGGTTCATGTAGAAGGAAGATGACGACAGATAATTTGGGGCAGAAAGAAGATGACGTCTGACAGGTTCAGGTAGGAAAAATATGATGACTGACAGTTTCATGTAGAAAGAAAATGACGACTGACAGTTTCAGCTAGGAAGAAAATGACGACTGAAAATGTTGGTAGTTTTGTCGGACTGTATGAATTTAAACAAGCTACCAGTCTGATATCTCGGACCTGTTAAAACGGTTAAATATCACCGTCTCTTCTATTCAAACAGCTTCTTCTCTCCCACTTCCCGTCTGTAGAACTCCCTTCCTCTTACTTGCTTTCCTGTTGACTATAATCTTCAAATATTCAAGTGTAATATCCATCGACATTTGTCACCCTGAGCTTCTTCCCTATACTACTCTGTATATTTTCCTCAAACACGCCTCTTTACTCTTGTTGTCAATCTTCTGTAACCCCATACGTGCTAGTGGCATTCCTACCTTGCTAGGGGTGAATTGCTTTAAAAATTTTTTTCAAGATTGTAGTTGATAGAAAAACTGGAAGTGTGAGAGAAGAAATTGTCAAGATAGAAGTTGCACTAACGCTAATAATTTCTACAATATCATTATGAGACCTTACTGCCAATCTAGCTTAAATACGTGAAGTCAATGTAACAATGATGAAAACACATCAGAACAGTTACTATGACACTATTTATAACAGTGGCAAAGAAAATGTATATTTTGACGGTGAGAATGTGTCTGAAGCCGATCTGCTCGTTCAGAACGGATAATGTTACAGATTCTCCTTTGCATTTTTCAAGAATTTCTAGAAATATTGCAGAAACGCAATACCAGATGTGGTTTCTGAAGTCGAGCTGCCAGGTCAGGATACATAATATTACAGATTCCCCTTTGCATTTTTTTATGTGTTTGAAGACGAGCTACCAGGTCTGAACAGATCGTTTTCCAGATTCTACTTTGCATTTTTCAATAACTTTTAGAAATATTGCAGTATCGCAATACCAGATGTGGTAGCAATATTCAATTTACGAACGAATGGCAGACTTAAAAATATGCAAGATATATTCTGGGTTTGAGTTTATTTTGTTTTACAGTATATCAACCTCAATGGATTATTTAATGCCGACAAGATTTTTTAGAATAGATTCGTTGGTAACCTTGGTACGAAAAAATTTTCCTGGGTAGAATTCGATTCTATTCTTCGCGTAGAACTTGTGTTGTTTTTTTTTTCTCAATATCTCCGTCGCCTCTGTTATGGACGACCTATAGCAAAAAAAGTTTTTTTTTTTTTTTTATTTTTTTTTTATATCCTCCGCGTAGAATTCGTTTCTTCAATATCCTCGTCGCCACTGTTGTGGTCCAGGTTAGGACCAAGGAAGAACAACACGAACACAAGAGTAGAAATAACGAAGGTATATTACACGAAATAATAATACAAGATGTGGAAGGTGTTAGTATGACTGTCAGTCTGGTTTGGAGTGAACTACTATTGGCTCGACTCGATTCGTCCCTCTCTCTTGAGAGACGTAGTATACATAGTGTTAGGAAGAGTTCATTCTGTAGATATAGGTAAGGACGCATAACAATAAGCTTATCAGTATATCTGATGAATGTTAAATATACGGTGCCTAGCGGTGTGTGTTTTAACTTGTTTGCTATACAACACATAGGAAAGTTATTACGCTTAGTGCCTCAACATACAATTAAGTTTTGGAACATATACTGTCGCGTAACTTCATTTACCAATTGGCCTAAATTTTGGGTCACTGGCAGCTTAACGTATGTTGGGGGGGGCGCTTACCTATACGGTAGGTATAGGCCTAAATCAAAATTTTGGGTTAAATGATTTGAGGTCGCCTTGTACGCAGTGTACAATCGGACTATTCTTATTTCCCTGGCTATTATCCGGCCGTCATCAGGTGATTATCGACACGGAAAAGCTTCGGTGAATTTCGAACGGAACCCTTTATTTAATCTACGGGATGGGGGTGGTGATTGTTCTCATTCCACTGATAGGGATAACTCACTTAGTTTTTATTTGGTACTATTCATTTATAGCTCATTCTATTTCAATTTAGTCGAGTTCTGCACAACCTGACCTGAGATTGAATTCGTAGATACTCTATCGCCAAATCCAAGTTCTAACGCTTTAAACTGCTTGGCTATTGTCTTGTGGGACAATCATGAGTATAGAACCAAGATTATGAATTAGCTAATAATAATTTTTCATCAGATCACTAGATCACGGGTCACGTAAATAATTACATTAAAAGCGCCAAAATCTAAAAGCCAAACTCCGCATTTTTATACATTTATTCTTCTTCTTATTATTATGACTTCCGCTTCTGCATCGTTAAAACATTATCTCTTGGATGTGCTGTCCCTTTACGGAAAAATCAGAATTTTTTATTTACTTGAAATAAATGACTATAAAAACGCTGATGGAAATTTCTCCTGAACACCGGCATTTTTGTTTCGATAGTATTAGCTGCAATATACAAAATAATTGAAATACGTTACAAGAACGTGTTCAACTCTACTATACGTTTACATTGGTTTGGAAGTAGCCTCAAAGGACTAGTTATTTTACAGCACGAACGATAGAGACAGATATTTCAAATGATTTCAAAAGCATATATATACGTCGTAAAGATGTATACTTACGTCTCAGCAGCGGGAATATTACTCTTCAGTCTTAGAAGAGAGTTAATCCCATGACCTTGAGGTAGGGTTAAATCTTGGCACCTCAGAAAAAAGGAGAAATGACGAGGTGATTAAATTATTTTTGACCACTGGTCCAATATATACTTCCTCTTTGTTATATTCCGTTCGTGTTATCGCAAATATAGATACCAAGCCATATTTGTATTCAGGTCTACTATTATGCTTAGGTTCAGCTTCAGGGACCATCCAACAGAGGCCAAGCCTTTGCCAAAGGATAGCATTAACAACTAGCGGCTGAGACGTAACCTCAAGAGGAAAGGCTGATTGTACTTCAGCAATCTTTGTTCGTCGTGACATATTTGTATTTTGAAATTAGTTTTGGGATATATTCCATTAAAATAGTTGCAGGGGTAAATTACTCCAAATTCTAAAAAGTACAACGAACCAAGATATTTTAATTCTAAGCAAAACGAATTGAGGTGGATTAATTTCACAATTAAAGTAAATACTTTTATTAAATTTTCTTTTAACTCACGACTTGTGTCTGAATTTTTAAGATGAGGTTATATCATTATTTCTATTATTAGATTATAAGCCGGGATTTTAACCCGCTTCTGTATAGAGCTTTTGATTTGTCATTCAGCTTAGTCAGGAGTTTAAGAGTCTCTAAGTCTTTGCATATTCCCTACATTGGAAGCTCTCTTGTCTGCCGTTTGATCTGGGTCTTCATTTGCACGAGACTTTCTTCCCCTCTTTTGATCGCAATCTGGTCCTCTGTTGGCGGAGATTTCTTTTTGCAAAGCATACTTCTGCCGTATGAGATAGTCAACAATAAGTTAAAGAAGAACTCCATATTGATCACTGCATTTAAGTATTGCATTAATATTTAAAAGCATACCTTTTAGAAGTTTAATGATCTTTTTCATGCCGCCACTTAATTTAAAGACATTTTCATGTGCGTAGGTGCTTAATTTCCGTACAAACAATTATTTTTATTTCATCGGTGACCTTCGCTGGATGCCGCAGTCAATGTCGATTCTTACCAAATGTATTTCCAAGTTATAAAGACTGTTGCGTACAGAAAAAATCGTCGCAAAAAAATCCTGTAAAAAATCGCCGAAAACAATGGCAGTAATGAAAACTTGGGAATCCAAAATTTCAGTAACATGAGCTATTGAGAGTTGTGTTTCTTGAATTTAAAAAGTGTGACACAGTAAAGTAATGATATTGGCGTTTATATATATTTATACTAGATTATCTGTTTTTAGTATCACAACGTTTCGGCCTTATGAACCTGATGATGGCCAAAAGGCACAGCAACTGAAACGTTGCAATAATAACAAGATGGGGGAAATTGTATGAGTGCAAATAATGTATCTACATGATTGAAAGTATCACTTACCTAGTAATTTGGTTTTTACTTAAAACTTCCTGTTTATTCACGTGTTCGGTTCGACGTCTTTGTT